>PVJO010021147.1:0-30594 GCA_004026905.1 Hystrix cristata | reverse complement strand
TCCAAGAAGACCCGGGCGTGGCTCTGATGTGCTCCCTCCATGGGCCCTGCACGCCGGAGCCAGGTGTTTCCCTGA
The DNA here is from genome assembly GCA_004026905.1 of Hystrix cristata. Classification (NCBI taxonomy): domain Eukaryota; kingdom Metazoa; phylum Chordata; class Mammalia; order Rodentia; family Hystricidae; genus Hystrix; species Hystrix cristata. Next base: position 30,519 of record PVJO010021147.1, on the reverse strand, counting down.
GGATGACGCTCTGATCAGCATCCTCTGGCCTTTCCAGCCAGGAGTACTCACTGGGCCCCCACAGACTACAACAGTCTTTCATTAGCCACTTACCTGCTGATTTGGCGGCACCCTTGACCCTGTTATGGTTTGTGTTATGTCCTTTCAAAGCCTCATGTGGTCATAGGTGGGGCTGGATCTAGACTGTGTGATTACTAAATTAGTCCACTAATTGGTTTGGCAGAGTTCTGCTGGGACCAAGGATGTGACTCTAAGATTAAGGGTATTAGGATTAAGGGTGGGAGTGCTGCACTCCCTAAAGCCAGGCAGCCTGGATACGATATAAGGGACAGAAAGAGGCTGGCCCACCCCTTGCTTACCCTCTTTCTTACCTTGCTGCCTTCTGCCTGTCTGCCGTGCCGCCCTCCTTGGACCCAGCTGATCATGGACTGAAACCTCTACAAACTGTGAGCCAAATAAACCTTTCCCCCTTCCACTTTGGGTTGCGGGTACTTTGTCTCAGCAAGGAGAGAAAAATAACTAAAACAACTCCCTTCACATTACCTGCCAGGACCGCTCCCTTCCCAACTACTGCCCTCGCCTAGCTGGTTTCCAACCTTTCTGCCGTTCACTCTCAGTCTGGGCATGCGGCATTTGCAGCCCAGGACAACCAGGAGGACTGAGGTTGGCAACAGCAGCTGACTGGGCCAGGTTTCTCCGCACATGCCAGAAGACAGTGACATAGTAAATTAGGATGTGGCGGGCTGCTGGGGAAGGAGGTGTGACTCGTTCATGACAAGAACCCAGACACACGCGAAGAACAGCTCCCAAAGCCCTGCAAATGGACTTCTCTGGAGAACTCACGAGGGTTTTCCATAGGACAGCTGGACCTGAGGTCAGCCTGACTGGGCTCCCAGCACTGCCTCCCAGGACCCGGATGTAGACGTTTGCACAGATTTCCTCCGGATCTGGACGGCATAAAGGGCAACAGACACCAAGAAAGGCTCACTGTTGTGAATTCCTTGTGATAGCCCACCTGCTTTCTTCAGGGTGCTCGGCCCAAGCTCCCTCTACAGAGCCAGTTTCTCCCTCACTCCTCACTTCTACTTTTTCAAATAAACTTTGCCACTGCTTTTTGCTCGTTCCGTTCTTTTTTTTTTTTTTTTTTTGTGGTGCCAGGGATCAAACTCAGGGCCTTGTGCTTGCAAAGCAAGCACTCTAATCACTGAGCTAAATCCCCAGCCCTCGTTCCGTTCTTTATTCAAGATGGAAGGAACCTGGAATCCAACTCCAGAAGGAGAGGCGAGCGACCCTGAACCCAGTAACGTTTATTTGGTGAGCCACTTTTAGAAGGAACTACCTATAACAACAAATTATGATTTTAACGGGGGCCAGGGAGGCAAAGGCAACGATTTCTCTTTCACGCCATTTGAGGCCTCTGGACCCCTGTGCACTCCAGGACCCACAAACAGCTCTGCGAGCCTCCTCGACCATGAGCCAGGTAAGGCAAAATCTGACAACTGGTGTGACTTTCTGTCTCGCTGGAGAAGAGACGCTGCCCCTCCCCAGCCCACCTGCACAAAAGTTGAAGAAATGAAAAGAGAAATAGCGTCTGCTAACGCAGACAAAACACAACGCCTTGAGTCCTCACAGGAAGACTGCTCTTCAGAAGGATCTACTGCGAATTTGCTTGAATTTTCCCGTTTTGATTTTCATCATAAATTGAAAGCTATTGTAATGCGCAATTTTACCTTCTGTCTTTTTAAATTGAAACATCATCAAGCAGACGTGAATATCATCAAGCCCAATTGTGATTCTTTTTTTTTTTTAATTAAAGCCGTCAGAGGAACATCTAAACTGTACTTTAAACCATTAGTTAAAACACTAAACAGCTAAAGCCGGGTATGGTAGTGCACGCCTGTAATCCCAGCACTGGGGAGACTGAGGCACAAGTTCAAGGCCAGCCTGGGCTACATAGTGAGTTCAAGGCCAGTCTAAACTACACAGCGAGACCCTGTCTCAAAACAAAACGAACAAACAACACTAACAGATGAGACCTGACACTGTGGGTTTAACCAAGAGGGCTTGACTTTCGGATTTTAAAAGTTTTACTAATAGATCAAGTCATCTCTTTTATTAGAGATGCCCATCGATATTTAAACCCGGTGATTGTCATAATGCACCTCTCAGGGCTTCCTTCATCTTGACGACCAAAAGCATAAATGGTGACGTGGTTTGAGGGCAGGGAAAGAAATTCCAGACGGAGGTGCTGGCCTCCTGTGTCCTACTTTCTCATTTCCAGCAGCAGTCGGACATGTCCCCACATATTATTTGGATTAAACCGAGCTTTATTCTCCAGGGGAGACCGGCAGCGTGAACTAGAACACGGTGCAGCTTGCTGATAAGCCACTTTGTATGCAAACATCACACCGTTACCAGTAAGAGAGGATGCTCGTGCAAAACTGCAGCTAGGGAGGATTCCGTCCCCTGGGAAGCAGTCACCGGTACCCAAGGATGCTGGGACCCACACCTGGGAAGGTCCTTTGAAGGGGGATGTACCCAAGACGGTGTCCTCCTCTGCCTCGAGGTAGAAGAGCGCCTGGCTTTCTGGCAGCCCTGTGGCGGGGCTCCCGGCCAGGGTTGTCCAGCTCTCCAGGTGGCTGGACGCTGTGACCTTGGGCAGGCCTGGGATGCTGGGGAGCCCGACCAGCGCCTCACCGAAGGGAAACACTACTGCCCTTGGGGACACTGTCCTGCCTCAGGTTTAAGAGCCTCCCTCGCCCTCTCGGCTTACCTGGGCCTGATTTTCTCTCCCCTTCCTGCCGGGGCATTTTGCTCACAGGACCCTGAGCCACAAAGCTGGGGGACCACGTATATCATGTGACACAAGGAGCACAGGCCTCTGCCATAGGCTCTGCGATGTTAGCTAAGTCCTTTACTTCCCAGACGCCACAGCTGGAAAGTAGAGATTACAGCAGCATTCAGCTCCTGGGCATCCAATGCGATTCTCTGTGTAAAGCCCTGGAGAGCACAAGATGGCTGACTGGTAGGCATCTTACTGGCCCGCTGTACATGGGCAGTATCTCCTATTGTTCTTTCTCCCTGAGTCCCATCTCATCAAAATGCAGGACAAGGACAGTAAGAGAATAGCCTTGGAATTCTTTAACTCTATCAATAATCTTGAGATCTCAAAACATTTGGGTGGGGGTGTGTGTGTGTGTGTAGATTTTTGAAATTATACATAGTGGTGCATGCCAGTAATCCCAGCACCTGGAGGCTGAGGCAGAAGGATCTCTCTAAGTTCCCGGGCTACAAAGAGTTCAAGGCCTACCTGGTCTACACAGCAAGACCCTGTATCAAAAAAAAAAATATATATATATATATAAAATAATGAAATAATATTAAATTTAAAAAATAAAATATAAAGTCTTTCCCGCCCTGGTTAAGTTTTAACCTAAAGATAAAGGCTAAACCGCACGTGTTAACTGTTAGTGTTCAGGCCTCATAAGGAACACGTAACTAAAATGTAACTAACATTATCTAGGTCCAAACTCCTTGTTTGTGAGCCACTGCTGTCTTAGTGAAGCTCTGCAAGGTTTTTGTTTGTTGGCGTTTCTCTTAGCTACAGCAGAGTAAAGTCCGAGCAGCCAAGACCTTCTGACATAAAGAGCGACAGTGCCAAATGAAGTCCGCGGAGGCCTCATTTGGGCCCTCTGCTCACCAGCAAAATACAGTTTCGTGCACACTGAAGACAGTCCATTAGTTCTTGGCAAGATCAACTAAGTTTTCAGAGTTGCTCTCCATCACAGGCCCCCCTCTGCCGTACACAAAACCCCGCCGCTGGTGGGGGCCTCTCCCTGGTTTTCTGGGAAGAGGGGCTAACTGCCTGCCGGCGTCCTGGCCAGCCCCACCCCTGCCCGCAATGCCCTGAGTTGCCATCTAGAGCCGTCATTTCACCCTGGTGAACAGCTGGATGAAAATGTCTCCCTCTCTTCCAGGAGAGAAGCATTTTTATTTCAAAATCACACAGGGGTTGGGGATTTAGCTCAGCGGGAGAGCACTTGCCCAGCAAGCACAAGGCCCTGAGTTCAATCCCAGCACCCAAAGCGAAACAAAAAAACAAAAAGACAATCGCACAGCCAGGGCATGGAGAAGTCATTTGCAAAGCTCTCCCTCTCTGGACAAGGCATGTCCACTCACATTCACATCCCCGACTTCCCCCCAGCACCTTCTGTGTTCACTTTCATCCATCCTCTGGTGTGACTGAAAAGGAAACAAGTTCTGCTGCTGTCCATGGTGGGCTGGCTCTCCCGGACTCCTGGGCCCAGCTCCCTCCAGTGAGAACCCAGCAGGTGGCCACAGAGCAGCCTCGTGTCCGTGACCCGAGTACGCTCTCGCTCTCGGAGTGGCGCCTCCTTCACAAGCATGTGAGCGCCGAAGTGAATGTGCCGAGCTGCCAAAGATCAATATTTACCAGCAACCGGCGGTTTAGGACGGGGTTGCCATGGCAGCGTTGTCAGCCCCAAATGACTGTCAGGAGGTGAAAAATGACTCTTAAAATAACCGAAACCAAAAGAGATGTATTTATAAACCTCTTAGCAAACACCTATCTGTTCACAGAGTAGATCGTGTTCTTTAAATTATAGATACTCAAAAGATGGGGGGAATTTTATGACATAGATTTTTTTTCTTGATTCAAAAGAATTTTTATTCTTACCTTACCCCCCTTAAAATGGTCTGCAAAGCTGAAACAAATGTCTTAAAAGGGAATTCTAAGAACAATGTAGGCTTGCACACTTAGATACTACTCATTTGACAGTGAAATTCTGCACTAAACTATCAATTGCTTATTTGAAATTGGTAAAATGTCAAAATGGCTTGGGACTACAAGTCCAAATTCTCTTAAATCTAAGTTATCAAATTATTTCTAGAAGGATCAGTAAATAAGGGCCATCAAATTTTTTGTACTATGAAGAAAAGATGTTGGTCACATAATAGATTAAAAAAAAAAACTGGTACAATTTTCACCTTGTTCCTATGAAGCTCTGATTCTCACTTATCTTCTTACCAATGGAACCACAGTTTTTTTACAGCAGCAATTTGCCCCCAAATCCTCAGTTTTAGTTTGGTGTGGAGTCGCACACCTACAGTCTCAGTGCTTGGGAGGCAGAGGCAGGTAGGGTTGCCGCGAGTTCAAGGCCAGCCTGGGCTACACAGTGAGTTCAGGGCTGCTCTGAACTAGATAGTGAGACCCTCTCTCCAAACAAAACAAAATAAAACAAACCAAAAAACTCAATTTAATAACCTTCTTTGGATGCTCCCTCTCATTTCTGTATATCCTGCAAGCAAACACTGACTTCCTTATTTTCTTTTCTTTTCTTTTCTTTTCTTTTTTAATATTGAGGATTGAACCTATGGCCTCATACATGTTAGGCAAGTGCTCAATCACTGAGTTCCATCCCCAGCTCTTTTTTGTTTGAGACAGGGCCTCATTAAGTTGCCCAGGCTGGATTTGAATTTGTGATCCTCCTGTCTCAGCCTCCCAAATAGGTGACATTATAGGCGCCATTGCCCCCAGCCACTGACTATCTTTCTGAGGATGTTTGTATAGTATGCAGCTTTGGAAGAGAGAGGTACTGACCCTCCCCAGCAAAGGGAAGGCTTGCTTGGCACACTGGAAGACAGAAGTAATGTTTCCCCCTTACATAACAGGCCTGCCTACTGCCCATTATATGAGATGCGGGTCCTCGCCTCTAAAGAAACCACCACAAAAGCAGGCATTCCTGTGGGTGTCTCTGTGTTGCCCTGTGGGATTCAGCACAAGGGACACTGCCACAAATACACTGCTTATTGTGTCGTGAGTAATGGAATCTTTTGTCTCTGACCCAGAGATCTCGCGTCTTCCACCAGCATCCAGGAAACCAGGGCAAGTGACCTTGTTAACGTGTGAGTAGGATAAAATCTGAGACCCTGCATCATTCTTGACAGGATATTCCTTCCAGAATTTAAATAATTAAATAAGGTAGGAGAAAGCACTAGCTCTCTGACCTTCTCCGTTCTTCCTGCTTTCACATGTAGCAGCCATCTTGGGACCATGAGGAAATGGTGTGAGGACAGAGGCCTGCGTGCTAAGCACGGCAAGCAGATGAAGACCTGGGTTTCTCTCAGAATTGTAGTCCCAGCCCCAGATTGCATAACCAGGCCTCTTGCCACATGAGATAAATGATCTCCTACTTGTTTAAATCAAAGTTAATTGTTTCCAATTAAATGTATCCCGAGTTTGAGTGAAACATAGTAACACAGTTACCACAAAATAAGGGTTGGGTCAAGCATACACAATTCAAGTTTAATATGTTGGTACCTTCCTTACTTCTTAATCCTGGTTTTACTTCCCTGGGTATTAACTTTACTGTTTATTTCTCTTTATTTTATTAAAAAAAAAAAATTTCACAGCAAAATAAGAGAATAACAATAGTTAATACACTACGTATCATAATCTTAAAAGTAGTTCCTCAGAGCACAAAACATAAAAGAAAGACTTGCTCTTACAAAAAAAAACAGATAATGTACAAAACTTTCTTTTCAGTGGACTAAGAGAAACTAATAGTATAAATGAAACAAATTAGCATATATATTACAATATTTTTGAAACAACAGAATAGGTAATTTTGGGATTTGAACTTCTCCCTATTTCCTATTTATCTTCCATTTTGCTTTATAACAGTTCACAAACTTAATTCCTTCCACAATTCTGGAAAAGATGCCACGTTCATGTTCATGTGGAAAAGATGGCTGTGGTCGTGTGTCACCCAATGCAGAGTTGCACAAAACTTTACCAAAAGCTTCCATTTGTGAACCAGACTGTTCTCAAACAAAAGCATTTGTGAACCCAGGTACCACTGTGTATGTATATATACATGTATATACACAGAGTCTGCCAAAAAAAAAAAATGTATACACACTTCAGCAGTCTGCTGTACTAATAAATGTCTGGACGCTAATGGCTACCACTCTGACCACCTCTTGTAATAGTAGAGGCCAGAGGTAACTTGTATTAATCTCATGATATCTCAATAAATTTAATATTAAAATATTTATACAAATTTTTCTTTGCCTAATGTATACATTTTTGGCAGACTCAATCATATATATATATTTTAGTTTTTCATAAAAGAGAAATCATGTAATACTTAAGTTTGTCTTTTTTTAATTCTTTTTTTTTTCTTTTTTGCCTTTCTGACTTATTTCACTTCACATTATGTTCTCAAGTTTTTCTTTTCAGCAGACTAGTACTCCATTGTGTATAAATATCAGATTTTTACTTATCCATTCATCTGTCTGTAGACATATAGGCTGCTTTCAAGATTTAGCTATTATGAATTGTGCTGTTATAAACACAGGTATGCGTATATCCCTGTAATATGATGATTTTGACTCTTTGGGGAAGATCCCTAGAAGGGGACTAGCTGGGTCAAATGGAATTTCTATCTTTAATTTTTGAAGAATCTCCACATTGTCTACATAATGTGTGTACTAGTTTACATTCCCACCAACAATGTAATAGAGTCCTTTTCCCTCGCATCCTCGCCAACATTTGTTATTATTTGATTTCTTGATGATAGTCATTCTTTCTGGGATAAGATGGAATCTCAATGTAGTTTTAATTTGCATTTTGCTAATGGCCAATGACGTAGAACATTTTTTCATGTATTTGTTGGCAATTTGTACTTTTGAGAAATGTCTATTCATTTCACTTGCCCATTTTTTGATTGGGTCTCTTATTTTGGGGGGCTTGTTCAAATATTTTTGGCAAAGTATTTGATAACTTTGCCAAAGTTATTAAATGGGATAACAATTCAATTCGATAAGTACAATTTAGTCTTAGTACCATGAATTCTTAAAGGTTATCTCTTAAAATGTTAATCAGAAAGGGCATTAAGGACAGGACTGTCCCATTTTTGCAAACAGTGGCCCCAGGCCATGAGGTCTTTTTGTGTCCAGGAGCCAGCACAATGCTGGGTGATAGCAGGCCCTCAAATACTTATGGACCGAGTGTTCATGAAAGGTCTCTCTCTTCAACTGTGCTGGTTATACTCAAAGAGAACTAAGATTTAAGAGGAAATATGTCAGTACATGTCAATGCATTAGGTCTGCTGCTTGCTGTGGTATTTTAAGAAAAGATCACAGCTCGATAATCTCTTATCTTCAATCCTAATGATTACAGAATGCTGTGGAACTTAATGACGGAATCAAAAGAATCTACTCAGCCTCAGATTTGGTTCAGAAAGATACAAAGTAATGCCTATTGTAATTAGAAAACATCTTTGAATGCTATGCATAAAAACTATTTTTTAAAACTGGGTGTGGTGGCACACAATCTTAATCCCAGCACTTGAGAGGCTGAGGCAGGAGGATCGTCATGAGTTCAAGGCTAGCCTGGGCTACACAGTGTTTTCAGGACCAGCCTAAGGTACATACTGAGACCCTGTCTCATTAAATAAATAAAAACTATTTTTAGAACATTTGATAAACTTTGAAATTTATAAGTAGGAGAAAAATTAATGCATAAAATGAGAATGTCCATGAGCTAAAATAAACCTATCCTCCTCTAAAAAATGAGAACATAAGGGAGTACTTTAGATTTTTCACACCCAAGATAGAATAAACAAGATAGTGTATGTAATAAAATGAATTACAAATGTATCTTCAGTATATGTTATGATTTCTAATTTCTGTGGCAAAACCTAAGCAACATGAGCTTACCTTTAACACATAGCTGTGAGAAGTGCAAGGAGATACCATTTCACACCCACCAGGAGACAGATATGTGTGTGTCTGTGTGTGTGTGTGTGTGTGTGTGTGTGTGTGTGTATATGGTCCAGCAACAAGCGTTGGCAGGGACGTGATAAATATCCTCACGTGTTGCTGTTGGGAACACAAAACGGTGTTGCCATTGTGGAAGACAGTTGGCAACATTTCCCAAGTTAAACACAGAACTACCATATGACACACGAATTCCAATCCTAGGTGTAAAGTGAAAAGAATTGAAAAGAAAGACTCAAACAGGAACACATTCACCAGTGTTCACAGCAGCATTAATCTCATAGACAAAGGTAGAAACAACTCAACTGTCCATCCACAGGTGAATGGATAAAAAAATGTGAAATGGAAAATTATTCAGCAGTGAAAATGAGTGAAACTCTGATACATTCTACAACATAGATGAACACTGAAAACAGGATGCTAAGTAAGCCAGATGCAAAAGCATAGATAGTATGTAATTCTGTGTGAAATGTGTGGAGTAGGCAAATTCACAGAGACAGAAAGCAATTGGTATTATCAGGGGGAAGGAATGAGAAAAAAAGGAGTTATTTCTCACTGAATAGTTTCTATTTGGCATTATGAAGAAGGACTGGAAATTGTGATGGTTATACTTCATGGAGAATGTACTTAATGTGGCTGACATACACACTTAAAAATGGTTAAAATGGTAATTTTTATATTTTATCACGATAAAAAGATCTATGAAACGAAATTGAAAAGGTGGGTCTTACTTGGGTTAGGAAGAGAAAACAGAAGAGAATTCAAATTTTGTTTGTTTTTTGTTTTTTGAGACAGGTTCTCACTATGTTCCCAGGCTGACTTCTAACTCGGGGTGATCCTCCTGCCTCAGCCTTCCAAATGCTGGTATTGCAACCATGTACCACTACGTCCAGCAGATTTCAAACATTTGTGAGTTTTGTTTCATTGTGCTCGTTTCTCCGAGCCGCATCTGCTGGTGCTTCGAGGTAGGGTGGGAAGAGGCCCAGGACAGCCCAACTTCCTTCGGGCTGTGGGTCCGGGCAGTCAGGCGCCTCCCACAGCCCTGTCACCCAGAAATTTGATTGGCAATTTTATTCCAATTTTTCCGCCCTCTGGAGTGCATCTCATCAGAGCTTCCTTGGCCCCCAAAGTGTGTTTGGGGCCAGTGTCTGTTTGTGAAAATAATTATTTTAAGATTTCTTCTGCTCTATCATCTGTTTATGATAGATGCGTATCTCATAACCCAGCGCAGAGACTGTTGATTCAGAAGTTAAAATGGTCTGAGTATCAATTATCATTTCCTTGCGATCTACTTTCACACAATTATTCGTTCTGGCATTGAAAGTTCAGGTTTCAAATTTCTTTTTTTTTTTCCTGAGACTAAAGTGTGTGTCTGAGGAGAAAAGGAAAAGGGAAGACACTGGCTGAATACCTGTCGGTCGCCCCGAAGGGACCCCTGGGTTGGGCATCCAGATCGGCACTGCAAAAACTCCCAAATGAGACCCTCTCTGGTGATTGCACGCCTGCAACCCCACGTTTCCTATCGTGTGTGTGTGTGTGTGTGTGTGTGTGTGTGCTGAGAATGACAAGCACTCTGTATCCCCAGCACACACATTCTCACTCCAACTTTTTTTTCTTGAATTGCTCAGGCTGGTCTTGAAGTCAAGATCCTCCTTCCTTAGCCTCTCAAGTACCCAGGATGACAGGCCAGCGCCACCACACCCCGCCTGCCACCAGCCTTCCTGTCAGCTTCCTTCTCTGTGGCTGCCAACACTCCCGGCTGCTGGGCACCGCTGCCACAGGAACGCGAAGCACCAGCAAAGTCCTGGCTTCGGAGTCTCACACACTGGTGACTCGTCTCCTCTCCCCTGCGCCCCAGGAGAACGCAGAGCAGGGCGTCCGATTCCTAAGATGCTGAGTGGGACCCCAGACTGCATTTTGGATACACTGTGATGGGGGGTAGAGTATATCCCGGGCTGCAGCAGGACACCCCAAAGCACAAGAGAGCGTGGAGGGGGAGACAGGGAAGGAGGGAAGGCTTCCCGGAGGGGACAGGGGCAGTGCCACATGATGCCACTCACCCCAAGGTGAGTTGGGTCGCTTTCTTCCCTCCTGTGGCACAGGGGTCCACTAACCCCAGAGGATCCAGACCCGTCTGCTGGGCCAGTCCCCAGACGAGGCCTCGACTTCTCCAGCCTCCATGACAGAGGACAGGACCTGCTCTGGCAGGCTGGGAAAGAATCACGTGAGCCCACGTGTGCACATTAGCATCCACACGTGATGGCCGGCGTTGGTTTTATCCTAGACTTTGCTTGGGGGCAGATTCCTCCAAGCAGAATTACAGGAACAGGATTCTTGTGTGACTAAAGGGGACGTGCAGAAGCTGCGTGTGTGATTTTCTCATAAATTTCATGCAAGGGCTCAATCTGACTGCTGGGGAGAGGAGGACGGTGTTTATGTCTACTGTGCTGGGTGCCTGGAGGACACACACTGAAGTGTCGCCGGATGGGAGAGACAATGGCGTGCACTATGTTCTTTGTGCTGAATCGACAGATGGCAGCCACTGTCTTCTGCTTCTTCTCCTCCTCTTCCTCTTTCCCTGCCTTCTCTTCTCCTTCTCCCAACACATGCACGCGCACACACACACACACACACACACACACACACACACACACCCCGGGGCACTTGTTCCAATGCCTAGAGATTCCTTTAAATTAACCTTTCTCCCCAGGAGACCCCTATTATAATACAAATATGTGTCCTGGGAAGTGCAGCTGCTGGACTTGGCTCCGGGCCCCTTCCCCAGTTCACAGATCTAGTCGTCTGGCTGTTGCCACCTGGCCCAGAGTAAGGACAGATGGATGGTCTGAAGTGGGGCCGCTACCCCAGAAGGACAAGCCTAGAATCAGAGTGCTGGCGGCGGGTGCCGTGAGAGCTACAGGACACATCAGTGACATCAGATGCTCAAGTTAAGGGAACCAAGAATGGAACAGTGGGCAGGTTGTCCGAGGAGCCCAGGAAGGGCAGAGCTGTCCTGCTGCCTGAGACGGCTCCTGTTCAAAGGTGGCGAAGGGGCCGAGGAATGAAGCGATGGGCCTTCTGAGGTCTTTTGCACCATCCTGCGGAAGCACCACTGTTGGTGGAAAGAGAGATGGAAAGGGGACACGTTCCCTATCAGTGCGGCCTGTTCGTCTTGGCATGTATTTTATACCAGAAGGCCACAGTTTATGCTGGTGAGTTCCAAAGTGCTGGTAAGTGAATCACTCTGGAAGCAATTCTAAGATCTTAGAGTAGATGCTATGACAGTTTGGAGTGATTCATTAAAATGTTTTCTATATGAAAATGTTCCTTTCTTGATTATCTTATTACATAGCTGTATTCCTCCTGACTACAGAGTGTTTTTAGGCAAGCCGAAACCCTCTATTATCCCCACTGACCCATTTTCCTATCATAATTGAAATCTGCTTTCTTTGGAGAAATGCCTTGAGAGAGTCATATTTTTGAAATACAACATTGTTGCTTTGGATTTTCCCCCAAATCCCCCTAATTCCATTGTGGGGCAGAAAACTTTTTCCTGAGAGCTCCAAAGAGAAGTCTCTGTCCATGACAGAATCTAGATGTCACATCAGAAGCCAAGTTTTAAGGAACAAAAAAGATCTCTGGTTCAAGGAGACAGAGTCAGGATGGAAGGGAGGGTGCCCGGGTTGTCCGCAAAGATAGACAAAGGCTGACACTGTCTTTCATTTATTGTGACAATGAGGGAAGGGACGTAAGAGAAGGGGCTGGCCAGGGAAGAATCCCTCTGCCAACCACTTCCTCTCGGCTTTCCATCCACCAACACCGCTCTGACCAGCTTTAAACTACCCTGAAGGGAAACTGCCATATTCCTTCTTCAAAGAGGGAGGGAGGGAGGGGACAGAAATGCCAGCGGAGGACCAGTGAGGGCCTGCAAGTTTTCCAGAGAGCCCTGTGTTTGGAAATCCAAACCCAAAGCACTGCTGCAGGGTCACCAGAACGCACAGCGGAAGGACAGTCACCTGGGAAAGGCCTGGCGCGGGCAGGAAGCAAGCGCCCAGCCCAGGAGGCAAGGCACCCCTCAGCAGCTCCTACATCGCTGCTGACCTTGTCCTCCTCCACACAGGCCCCTCCCAGAGAAAGCTGGCTCAGACCTGGGAGACCGAGGCCCACACTCAGCGGAGGACCTGGGCGTGGCCTTCACCAGGGCAGACCTTGGGGAGAGGCCTAAGCTCACTGGGCCTGCTGCCTCCCAGCAAGGACTTCAGTGGGGGTCTGGGGGCGTCGGGCAGGGAGAGAAATACCCTCTGCAGAGGTGGGCTCGGGGACTCTGTTTCCCAAGGAGACTGCGAGGGGCATCTGGAGAATAACTGAGGGCTTCCCTCCTCAGGCTGAGGGGACCTGCCCCCAGAGGGTCTTTGGTTCTCTTTTCTGCTCTCCACCTCCCTCTCCCTTGGTACCTCACCTTCCACAGCTTCAGTCTGCATTGGTGCTAAGGTCCTCAAGACTCTTTCCTGGAGTCCGTGCTCACGCACCCCCTGACTGGCTGGTCATCTTGTGCCACAGGCACCTCCAACACAACCTGTCCTCGGTGAACTCTGTGCCTTTCCCCTTCACACACCTGGATCCGCTGGCCTCAGCCATGGGGAAGAGGGTCTCGACCCATCCCCTCACTCAACCAGAAGCTTTGCCCACACCCCCCACATCTTGTGACTCACCAAGCCCCCCAGCTTTGCTTCTGAACCAACCCAAGCACACCTGGGCAGCCAGGCCGCTGTCACCTCCCACCGGACAGATGTGGCAGCCCCTTTACCCGTCTCTGCTCTCGTCCTGCTCAAAGCCAACCAGGTGACTCTACTAACAAGTAAATCTAGTCCTCTCTCAGCCTTTCTTCTATGTCCTCACTCCCATACAACATGCCATGACCTAAATTTGGCACTGGGGACCCACGAATCTATTTGGAAATGAATACTTTTAACAAGTTACATTAGGAACTATTCATAGTACGCAAAAAGGCACAAAAAATATAGCAACAGTTATGCATCCAAGCCCTAACTTTAGAAATAAAAGCTTAGTTGAATGGCGAGGCTCCCTGTGGACCCCACAGCCCCTTCTCTCCTGGAGACGTATCTGCCATCCCTGAACGTGCCATTACTCCAACTTCTTTTCATTTGACCTAACGCTGCTTCTTTATTTCAGGGAGGGGTAAAATAAAAAGAAGTGAAGCAGGGCAAACCTCCAGGTCTGTCGCTCATACCAACCTACCTGACAAGCATACAGTGTTAACCTTCATCTTCCCCCTTCTTCCCTCTGCGGTAGGTAGACTCCAAAGAAGGCCACTGTGCACTCTTCTCTATATATGTGCATACTGGTCTTCCCATCAGGAAGTAGAAGCTATTTCCTCTCCCTGGACCCCAGTCTGGCCTGCGCCTGCTTTGCTCACCAGAGTGCAGGTTGGAAGTGGAACTCAGAGGAAGCCATGTTTCTGGCACGTCTGAGCCTGGATCTTATAAGCACTAGCAACATCCTCTTTCTCTCAACTGGAAGCCATCTGCCATTTAAAAAGTCAACTACCTTGAGACCACCCTGCTGTGAAGAAGCCCACGCTTGTCCACGCAGAGGGGCGACCTGGAGAGATACCCAGGCAGTCAGCTATTCCTGTTATCCCAGCAGGAGGCACCAAATAAATATGAGAGTAAAGTTTTCTTGGGCGTTTCAACTCCAGCAGATACTATATGAACAGAAGACTCATTCAGCTGCACTCAGCTCAGATTGTAGAATTCTAGGAAATAATAAAATGTAGTTAAGCCACTTGGTTTTGGGGGTGGCTTATTCTGTAGCAAGAGCTAAACGAAAGACCTCCCCAGCTGTGCCCCACCCCCCACTGTCTACCTTCTACTTTATGCCCCAACAACTCAAACCCCCCCAGGAAGCTATAGTGTGTCTCGCTTCCTCACACTGACTCAAGCGACGATCTCCTTCCCCACATCTGGCTTTTGTCTGCTTAACTTCAGTTCCACTTTTGTCTCATTTCTTTTTATTTTTCCCCCTCCCTAGGCACCCAAGAAACCTTATGCAAATCACTATCATTGTGCTAAGGCTTTAATTATTTCTTTGTATAGCTGCCTCTCAAACTCAGCTGTGACGTCTTTCGGGATGGACACCATGTCTTATTCAGCTTTGAGGATCACTTTCTATGGAAACACAAGTCACTCCAACTCCAGCTCAGTTTCTCTGTATTAGTTGAGGTAGCATTCAGTCGTCTGTCACAGAAACCCAACTTCATTGGATTAATCAAATGATAGTTTATTTCTTTTATGTAACAGTATGAAGGTACCCCAAGGAGATGCAGCAGCTTTACCATGTCAGCAACATCCGGGTTCCTTCTGTCTTCCTGTCCAACCCCCTCAGAATGTGACTTTCCTCTTTGTAGCTGTCTCAAAGCCGCTTTGCCATCAGGTTCACAACGACATTCCAGAAAGGAAAGGGGGAGAATCAAAGACGAAGGGGCAGTGCCCATATCTGGAAAGCAATTCTTTTCCAGAAGTCCCGGAAGACTTCTGCTCAGGTCTCACTGGCCAGAGCTGTATGTACCACAAGGACATCCACAGCTGTGGGAGAGTTGGCAGCAATTGCCTGGGAAGCCTGCGCTTTGACCCTGGAAGCAGTGCCTGCTTGGGGTTGGCCTTTAGTAGGGGACAAGGACAGTGTGGATGTTGGTAGTACCGGTCATATCTGCCTCATTCTCCAACTATAAAATGGGACTAGCGCTGGGCATGGTGCTGCACACTTGTAATGCCAGCACTCGGGAGGCTGAGGCAGGAGGATCACTTTGAGTTCAAGGACAGCTTGGACTACATAATGAGACCCTGTCTCAAGAAACAATACAAGAAAAAAAAATGGGATTAGGACTTACCTTCCAAAGCTGATGAAATTAAGAGTGTGAGCAAATTTTGCCCTTAGTACCAGAAACATAGTCAGTACTCAGTGAAAGTAATTGTATTCTTTCATTTCCAGATGTGGCACTTAATTGAAACATCCAAGAGTTTTCCCCGAAGGGACAGAAAATCTGTTGGTAAAGGTAGTTGTCCCACTCTGCCTACCATTCTGCAATGAATTTATTTCTTGATGAATGCATCTTCTCAATAGTCTGCTCAACCGCTAATAAATCCAAGTGGGATTATCATTATGATGCTTCACTTTTAATGCGTGACACAGAGAAAACAAATCCTGTAGAGACACAAAAGGAAGACGAGCTGTTTTCATTCCTTTGTGGCAGTAGCGCTGCGTATTTCATTTCTGATTCATGGAAAAGTATCCAGCACGCAGCAGTCAACCAGATCGGTGAAACACCTCCTTCCAGAGAGCTTAAGCGTAAAGCCCTAATGTCTTAGTCATCGGGGCCTCGGCGGCTGACCTCGGGTGTTAGCGGAAGGAAGAGTTTAACTAGGAATAAGATCTGTGAATCTGCACCCCGCCTTATTTACCACAGCTTTGTTTTCACAGCAAATTATTTAAAGTTTTTGTATTGCTTAAAATGTGTGTGTGTGTGTGTGTGTGTGTGCGCGTGTGTGTGTGTGTGTAGAATACAAGAGAAAAGCGCAAACATCATAGCACAGAATGACTTATGTAAAAAGCCGGATGCAGTGGCCCCTGCTTGGAAGATCCCGAATTCAAGACCAGCCTGGGTAACTTCCTGAGGTTCTGTGTCAAAATAAAAAATAAAAAGTGGCTAGGGGTGGTGCTCAGCGCTAGAGCACCCCTGGGTTCCGTCTCCGCCACCAGCAAATAAATACATTAATAATAAACTAAAATAAGTGAACTTTTCGGTTTGAGTGACTGAAATGTTCAAGCGTAGTTTCAGGCACAACTGAAACACGCTGCACAAATGAAGGATTCAGGACTCTCTCAGGTTTGCCCTCTAGGGTGACAGAACAGGCCTCTGGAAGCTTTTGAACGACAACCCACCAACGCAGGACCCCCCAGCAGGAAGAGGACGCCTCTTCCCCAATAGCCCCCCCAGTAGCTCCAGGAGTAGTGCAACTTGCGTCACAAGCCCACCCTGAGCCAATCATTACGCTGAGAAAATGTGGCTCTCTCATTGGCCAGGCTGGGTCACATGCCTACTCCTGAACCAATCACTGTGCCAAGGGAGTGTGTTCTCTTATTGGCCAGCCTCAGTCACATGCCTACCTGAACCAATCATGTGGTTCTCATATTGGCCAGTCTGGGTCGCACACTTAGGTGGGATCCTACAGCAAGGTTACTCTCACTCGGTCCTGCGAGGGACAGTGGGAGGGCTTCTGCCACGGAAGAGCACGCTGAGACCAGCCCTGCCAAAGCTCCGTATTATTACACAGACGTCTCATCAGATATAATGCCGGAGTAGCACAAGTGACGCCCTTTTCCATCTGTCGACACCTTACTCATTTTCAGGCTCATTTCGAATACCACCACAAACGAATCTCCCTAATGAGATTAATTTTCCATCAGCACGTTGTTTCTTTTTCTCTCTTGGCCTGGCTCATATCTTGCTGTGCTTTAGGGTGAGTCACACACCCACTCGTCTCTGCTCTGGTTTGGAAGAAACTGAAGGCCAAACCAGAGCTGGGCTCGCCTCCCATTCATTCATCACCACGAACCTGAGGCTGAAGGCCGCTGGCTGCTCTCCTGATGTGATCAGGCCTGGGAATGAGGAGAATGCAGGACCAGAGGAGGGAAGGAGTCACGTGCCTCCCTCAGGAAGAAAAGCCATCACAGTCCAAAACTGGAGTTCAGAAAGTAGGCTGGCTTTTCTCAGTTGTTGAGGAGCTTTCTGTCGTTATTTCGTGTGGTAAAATGTGGAGCGGAGCTGAGAACAGACCCGTACCCAAGAAGGCTGTAGTCCTAGCAATGGCATGCTCTGAAGAAATTTAGGAGAGAGAGAAAAGAGTGATGAGAGGCCTCCCTCCCGTCAACAAACAAATATGCAAGAGTCCCAGCTGTCTTTCACACTCTCCCCGGGGCTGGCACCTTATTAATAAGTTCAGAACCTTTCGATGCTATTCATACTTTTTATGAGCCGCCTGTTTCCTCTCCTGTCCTTGGTGGCTCCACGCCAGGACGCTCCTGTGGGGGAGAGAACGCCGACATCCGAAGGTCCTCCGGCTTCACCCTTGCTTGCTGTTACCTGCCGCTTTCCCTTGAATGTTTACCGTTCAGCTCAACAGGTTTTAATTATGTGAACTAATATTTGCTCACTATTAAACCACGTTTACCTTTGTAAAAGGCGCACTCCCAAGGACTGGGATTAGGCAAATCCAGGAAAATCTAAACGTTTATGCAGACGTGCTCATGTTTCCCACCACCTCAACTTTTTTCCCCCGCTCCCTCGTGATGGGGATTCTGCATTTTGGACATCTACCTCCTTCTTCTCATAATTAAGGCCACAAGTTCTTTCTTTTCAATATCTGCCTAAGCATGAGTTGGGGACAAGACTAAGTTCTCTCCCTGCAGACTCCTCCTCTGTCTGGGCAGAAATGGCCTCTGCTGGCTTCTAGGGCGGACGGTAAGGACCCTCAGGGAGCTGCGGTGGGCCTTCCCTATCTGTGGCTTCTGAGTCATATTTCTGGACCAGAAACCGAGGGCTATCTGAGAGGAATCTGAGATGTACTGTTTAACTCTTCTCAAGCATAGTCCATGGTTTGTTCCACTGCCAGGTTTCTCCCTTGTAATTCTGACGTTTGTCCCAAAACACATTCGTCTCCCATATATCATCACAGTAGATCCAAGAGTTCCTAACACATTTCTATGGGGAGTTTTAGAGCCTAATGGCCTCCTTTTAAGTTTAAAAATAATTTGTCTCCCACTCTGGGGTGAGGGGGTGCTTTCATGGGGGTGCTATCTGGGGAAAGGAAGCAAAAATCAAATCACAAGCAGCCAATCAGATGTGAGCCATTTCGCCCACAAAGCGGCCCGAGGGAGGAGTTCGTGAGTGCCCATTTTCCATGACGGAGTCTCAGTGCATATTACCGGAAACTTGAACCACACCAGAAGTTCCTAGTACAGTAGATATTTAACAAGGCAAAACACACACCCTTCCTCTGCAATAAATTAGTTTGGTGACAGTGGTGGAATGAAAAATGAAAGGCTTTGGCTTTCGATACACACCGCTCAGATATAAATAACTGCTTCTGATGACTTCAAACTTGACTTCCTCAAAGCGCAGGTCTTCACTTCCCCCAATGCCTGGTCACACACCTGTTCCTCCCAAAACAGCACGCTGACTTTTCCTAAGCAGATTATCCTCAGATATCTTTGTGGTGAAATCCTGCAAGAAGGCAAAATTCCGGTCCCCAACAAATCCCTTATGCACTAGTATGCAGGATTCTCTAGCACATTTCTCTAACATGCTGAACCACAAATCCACATAGGTGATTCTTGAAATCAAAGAAAATCAGCAATACTCTGTGCTCTTTAATCACAGCCTCCCTGCAGGTATGAACACTTCAGCTGTAAGACATGCCCATGCAGACAGCCTTGTGTACTGCATAGCACAGACACACACGCACACACACACACACACACACACACACTCAGTAATGTGCAACAAACAGTAGCAAATTCCACGCTTTCAGAACAAGCACCAGCCAAATTCTTAAAATATGAAGCTAAGAATGCAAGCAGCAGAACTTGTGATTTCAGGCCACTTTGATTATACATTTGGAGCTCGGCCAGCAGAGCAATTTCCAAGAAAAGCAGCTCAGACAGTTGCACATTCAGCGCTCCAGCCTCAACCAAGCTCTTTGTCGAGCTGAGCAGGATGTTTCTTCTCCTCACCCTAACATAAGCTGTAGTCCTACAACCTGTTAACTGAAAAAACAAGAAATATGGCTTCACCGAAATCATGTGAGGGAGGAAGAGGGGGAAACAGAACAAAACCACCCCGCACTGCAAACGATGAAGGAGGGTCTGTGCACACGTGCACAGTTACACGCTGAGCCCTGCCAGCCCCAGGGCAGGGCAGGCGGGGTCCACTTCACAGAAAGGGGAAATCGCCTAAGTTCAAACACACCCATCTCCCAGCTGGCCAATCGAGGTTTCCCTCAAGCGGACAGCCTTGCCCGAGGAAGTCAGAAAGAAAGCCAACCCAGGGAATTTGTCAGCTCACACTGGACCTCTCCCTGTCCCGGTGGTGGGCGAGGGGACGCAGTCCATTCTGCTTGGGTTAAGGTAGCTGGAGCCTGGGGAGGAAAAAGGCCACTGCTGTTTGCCGGACCGAGAAGGGGGATCCCTGGTAGCCAGGCTACCCTGAGGGCCCTGTCAGATACAGAAATCCACAAGACCTTGTCTTTAAATTCTGTAAGTGCATGCTAAGTGGATAAATAGCCACTGAATATATATATGCACTGTGTTCAGGGTGGCAACCACCAAATTAGAACATTTGAGTCATTTGGAATCTAACTCAAGATTAATTTAGGGGAAACTATTCTAAAGTAAAAAAATAAATAAAAATTTTGACAGTTTCTTAGCTCTTTGATGTTGTTATCTATCTTGAGATTTTAAAAATAAACATTAAAAGGTCTATGTAGCAAACAGTTTAATTTTATTTATCCCCTGAGTGTTAGATAATTAATTGGCCTCTACTGCTCATCTTCACAAATAAAGTCCAAACTAATTAGAAAGTCTAATGTGAAAATCATAATAAAATGAATCCTAGAAGGAAACATGAGGGAATATTTTATAATTTGAGATAGGCAAGGACTTCTTGAGCAAGATTAAAAAAAAAAACCAAAAACCATACAGAAAATGAGTTCAGATTTGACTACATAGAAATTTTAAACATTGTGAAATAAAAGACGCTGTAAACAAAGACTAAGAATACTTCCCAGCAAATACAATGGAACTCCTACCCAGAATAAATAGAACCGATGCAAATCAACAGTAAAGCACAAACAACTCAATAACAAATGGACAAAGAATATTCACAGGGAATTCACAAATACCAGCTGGCCAAGCTGAAGAACACTGCTCCTGACCTGCCAATTTATACCCAACAGAAATGTGTGCACATGTAAACTAAATGCACGCACACAAATCAAGCAGTATTAGCAGTTAGTAGCTAAAACTTGGAAACAACACAGATGTCCATCAGTAAATAAATTGTGGCCTATTCACATAATAGGATATGATAAGCAATGGAAATAAATGTATTGCGGCTACATACCAGTATATGAATGACTCATAAGCATTGTGTTGAATGAAGGAAGCCAGATGCAAAGCGCATTTAAATGATTCCACTTCTAAAAAGGCCCAAAGCAAGATGACTAATCTGTGGGGGTCAGACGTCAGCCTACTGACTGCTATGAAGAGGCAGGAGAAGGTCTGATGATTCTCTTTCTTGATCTGGGTGGCAGTTATGAGGAAGAGTTCACCTGAGGAAGAAAAATTAACTTATTGAGCAGTGCACTCAAGATTTATACAATTTCTCTGTGGTATTTTTCTTTTTTGTTGTTTTTGGTTTTTTGGTGCTGGAGATTTTTTGGTGTTTAGGGCCTCGTGCTTGCTAGACAAGCACTCTAACCACTGGGTTAAATCTCCAGCCAATTTCTCTGTTTTTATGCCTGAAGAAGAAAGTTCCCAAAAGACCCAAATGAACAATAGGCAAATGACAAGATGCACAGACCCATGGGTATATCAGGACAATGTAATTTAAAATGACAGAGTTTTTTTTCTTGCACATGATGCCGGCAATATATGTTTTTTAAAATTATAATGTCCAGTGTTGATGAGTATATTAATAGTGATTATACATAAATTAGAGACGAATTTTCAGAGAGAAACTTGGCACTGTTTAATAAAAATTTAACTGTATATGCTCTTCTATCCAGAAATTCTGCTTCTAGAAATACCTCGTTCAGAAACACTCTGTACACAACTATGCACATAAATTTGTGTGAAAGAACATTCACTACAGCTGGGTGTAGTGGCACATGGCTGTAGAGTCTGAAGCAGGAAGATTGCCAGGATTCTGAGGCCAACCTGGGCTGCTGAATAATGAGACCCTGTTCCAAAAATCAAAAGGGAAAAAGGATGTTCGCTGCACCATTATTTGTAGTGGTGAAAAATGGACAACCACTCGTGTCATTTGCTAGAAAAATGAATTAGGCAGAATACATATGTGTACCTACGCATTAAGGAATACTATTAAATATTTATTTAAAAACTCAATCTGAAAATAGAACATGTTGTGTGATCTTGTTTATGTACAAATGACCTGAGGGTAAATATTAAACCCCCAAATTAACACAGAGAAAATAAAAATAGACTCTGTAGTGGCTCGTTTACCTAAAGACCTTACAGTCCAAGCACAAAATAAAATGTACTCCTCCCTTGAGAGATTGCACGCACCTTACAGGCCACGGCGGAAAGCACCTGCCAGGTCCCGAGGCCCCGTCCTGGACCGCCAGCTCCCGCGCGGGTGGAGCAGCCCGTCCCACACCCTCCTCCCGGTCTGAGCCTGCACCCCCCAGTTCATTGCTCCTGAAGCTGTGAACCGCAGACAGGATAGGACCTTTCAGATTTTTACGGTACAAACAAACAAACAAAAACAGTAGGAACAATTGCTTTTTCTTTTCTGTTTTACTTTCTTTTTACTTAATTTTTAAATTTAATTTTTGTTTGTAGTACATGTGTACATTCTTTGTGTGGAGTCGGTACATGAACATAACACATCTCAATTCTTTTTATTCCATTTCCCTCCCCTCCATCCTCTCCCCCTCCCTCCATCTCGAGTCCATTCCCCTTTGAGAAAGATCCGTCTCCCTACTTCCTATGTATTTTGCTCTTTATTTATATTTTGGGTTTCTCATATAAAAGAAATCATGTGATATTTAAGCTCGTGCGTCTGATTTATTTTGCTTAATATTATGGTCTCAAGGTATAGCCATTTTCCTACAAATGTTTCAAATTTATCTTTCTTTAGAGCAGAGTAGTACTCCATTGTGTATAAATACCACATTTTCTTTGTGGGGGCAGTGCTGGGGCTTGAACTCAGGGCCTTGTTCTTGTTAGGCCAGTGCTCTACCACTGAGCTCAATCCCCAATCTAAGACCACATTTTCTTGATCCATTCATCTGCTGATGGACATATAGGCTGCTTCCAAGATTTTGCTATTATAATTTGTGCTGATATAAACGTGGCTATCAGTTTATCACATACAGATTTAATATTTTTAAATAACTGGTGACTGGAGCAACGGTTCCCAGAATGACTTTGGATTTTAAAGAAGCATTAAAATGTCGAAACTGTTTGAGAGACCAACATAAGATTGCAAATTTTTATTTGCTAAGCACAGACATTTAAAATGCACCCTGAGGGACTGGGGATTTAGCTCAAGTGGTAGAGCCCTTGCCTAGTAAGCGCAAGACCCTGGGTTCGATCCCCAGCACCCAAAAGTAAATAAATAAATAAATAAAATGCACCCTTAACTATGCTAGCCATCACTTCACAAATGAGCAGACACTGTAACACCAAAGCAGGGTAACCATGACAATCTCAGTTTTTAAAACAGCACTTCAAAGCCGGGTGTGGTAGCGCACACCCGTAGTCCCAGCACTCGGGAGGCTGAGGCAGGAGGATAGCCACAAATTCCAGGCCAGCCTGTACTACGCAATGAGTTCAAGCCCAGTTTGAACTACATAGTGAGACCTGTCTCAAAAACAACAACAACAAAACAGCACTTCAGTTTAATACACTTAGGTCCATGAAAAATGCATATGTACTTCATGGAGTCTAGTGGGCATTTCCTCATGGACTGGTACCAGTCACTTTAAAAGAAGCAGCAAGAACTAAATCACATTCCCACACCTGGCTATGCCTGAGAAAGACGGAGGCATTTTTTTAAATGACAGATTCCAGGTTCCCACCCCATGTTGCATCAGCCCATCAATTCTAAGGGTGAGGCCCTGAAATGCGTCGTTTGGTTTGAGATTCTGGAGATTGACCCCAGGGCCTTTGCTCTGAATGACATCCCTATTCCTTTTCAATTTTTCAGTTTTGAAGCAGGGTGTCCCTAAGGAGCTAAAATGCCCAGGCTAGGCTCGACTTTGTGATCCTCCTGCCTCAGCCTTCCAGAGTGCTGAGATTACAGGTGAGCACAACCATATCCAGCAGAAATGTGTGTTTTTTAAAAGACTTTTTTACTACGCCAAAAGTCACATGATATAAAATTTGCCATTGTAACCAGTTTTAAGATACAATTCAATGGCATTAAGTAGTATATTCACAATGCTGTGTATTTATCACCATTATCTAGTTCTAGAAGCTTCATCACCATCCAACAGAAACATTATTCCAGTTAAGAAATAACTCCCCTCTGCGCACACCTTTAATCCCAGCACTCAGGAGGCTGAGGCAGGAGGATTACTGGGAGTTCAGGAGCAGCCCGGGCTACATAAGGAGACTCTGTCTCAAAAAAACAAAACACAAAAAACAGGAAAGAAAGAAATAACTCCCTTCTCCCAGTCCCTGGGAAGCTCTATTTTATTTTTTGTCTCTATGAATTTGTCAATTTTAGTTACCTTATATAAGTGGAATCATGTCTGATTTGTTCTTTTTGTCTGGCATATTTCACTCATCATAAAGCATTTTCGGTTCCTCCATGCCATAGCATGTATCAGAATTTCATTCCTTTTTTCTTTTTCCATCGTAAGTATTTAATCCATCCATCTGTTGGGTGGTTTCTACCCTTTGGCTATGATGACTAATGCTGCTATAAACATTGCTGTTCACTGTTTGAGTCCCCATTTTTTTTTCTTTTCTTTAAATATATGCCTAGGAGAGTTGCTGGATTATATGGTAACGCTATGTTTAAATTTTGAGGAAATACCAAACCATTTTCCATAGCAACTTCATCATTTTACATCCCTGTCAGCAAAGTACAGTGTTCCAGTTTTTCCACACCTTCACCAACACTTGTTATTTTCTGTTTTTGTTTTACAATAGCCATTCTAATGACTTTGTTGTTAAGTGTTGAAATCAGAAGCGTGAGACCTCTAATTTTGTTCTTTTTCAAGATTACTTTGGTCATTTAGGAAGCTGTGAGATTCTTTATAGATTTTTGAATGAGTTTTTGTATTTCAGACGAAAAAAAAGCCACCCCAATTTTGATAAAGATTTCGTTGAATACACAGATTGTTTTCAGTAGTATTCTCATTTTAACAATATTAAGTCATCTAATCTGCACACAGAGGATTTGTTTCTATCTTCTTCAATTTTTCAGTAATGTTTTGTAGTTTTCAGGGCAGACGTCTTTAGCCTCCTTGGTTAAATTTATTCCTTGGTGTTAAGAACTATTTTCTTAACTTCCCTCTGAGACTTTTCACTGCTAATATGTAGAAATGTAACTGATTTTGTGTATCAGTTTTAGAGCCTACGACTTTGCTGAGTTTGTTTTTAGCTGTTCTGGGTTTTGCTTATTTGTCTGTCTTTTGGTTTGGTTTGGTTTGACTTTTGGTGTGGTACACGGGATTGAACCCAGCAGTGATCTGCGAATGAGCTATACTTCCTCCAGCTCTTTATTTATTTTTTTAATTCTGAGACAGGGTCTCACTAAGTTGCCCAGTTAGGACTCAAACTTGCGATCCTCCCTGAGTGCTGGGATCATGGGTGTCTGCTACTGCATAAGGCTTCTAGTTCTTTTTCTTCTTTTAATGTGTGGAATCTTTAGTTATCTACATATAACATCACATCATCTCTAAGCAGAAATAATACTTATTTTTCCAGTGTGGGTGTCTTTTGTTTTTATTGTCTACTTGTGCTACTGCCAACAACATGCTGGTGAAAGTGGGCATCTTGTCTTACTGCTGATCTTAGCAAAGTCTTTAGTTTCTCACCATTGAGTAATGTCAGCTGGGAGGTTTTCACATATGATCTTTACCATGCAAGGAAATTTCCTTCTATTCCTAGCTCACTGAGTGTTTTGTATCGTGAAGAGTTGTAGCAGCTGAAATGATCACGTGATTTTCCCCTTCATGCTAGTAATGGGCTATTTTACACTGTATTGATTGATTTTCGTGTATTAAACCATCCTTGCCTTTCAGGAATAAATCCCACTTGGTCACAGTGTATAATCCATTTAATACACTGCTGAGTTTGATTTGTCAGCATCCTGTTGAAAATGTTTGCCTCTATATTCACAGCAGATATTGGTCTGTAGTTTGCTTTTCTTGTGGTGTCTTTTTCTGGCCTCAGTATCCGGTTGAGGCTGGTCTCCTGAAATGAGTTAGGAAGTACTCCCTCTTCTTTGAATCTTTTGAAAAAACAGAAAGGATTTTGGTGTTAGTTCTTCTTTAAATGCTTGTTAGAAGACCCCAGTGGAGCTATTTGGTTCTGAAATTGTTTTTAAGCAATTTCTCTGCCACTGTTGTGGTTTTGGTGAACTACCCAGAATGCCCGATTCAGACACTCTCAAGTATGACTCTTGACAGACTACTAACATTAAGTATTAAAAAAAAGAAAAAGCTTTGAATGAGAAATGTAAGTTACTCAGCTCTCGAAGCTCTGGGGGTAGAAAACAGGAGAGGGGGTGTAGAAGCCCCTGAGAGTGAGGAGTGCAAGGGGGGCTCTGGTGCGTGCTTCTCTGGTTATCAACGCTGAGGCCTGGTCAGCCACTTCCTCCCCGGCCTGCCCAGGGCTCGCTCTGCAGCCGGAAGCCTGGGTGAGTCCCTGGCTACGGAGGGCGGGGACAGGAGGTGCTAGGTGCACACTGTGACTCATGAGTCAGGCCCCAGGTCAAAGGCCCTCTCTGAGCTTCAGCAGGCGGGGCATACTGCTGCTGTGGCAGGAAGAAGTAAGCTTCTTGGAACCAATAGATTAATTCAAGGTTATTCTCATTAAGATATTTTCCTGTGCAGGGGCACAAAGATCATGGACAATGGCAACATATCACGAAACTCATAACTCGACATTTTTAAGCTATTTCTCAATTCCCTTTGCTTTTAAACTCAGTCTCTCTTCGCCTCCCTGCCCCCATCTTTCCTCAGGCAACAGTGTATGTTTCTAGTAAAAACTTGCTTGGCCACTTGAGCAAAGAAGAATTAATTTAATATTTGAATACTCAACTGACTGGTTTTCTCGGGAGTGTGTAGCCAAGCACATGTCCACACACAGAGAACGAGGGGAGGAATAAGAACAAAACGGCACCCAGCCCGAATTAGGACGTCCTCCGGCCCCCTGCAACACCCAGGATGTGCACACAGTGATACCTTCTCTCCCCATGAGTCACAGCCTCCCACACCCAGCAGGGTGTAGAAACACTAGGTTGAAACCTGAATAAAAAACTGAGAACTCGTCCAACAGGTAAAATAGTCCCCTGCTTGACTGCATGATGAAATGCCGCCCGGCTTTAAGATGGAGGACAGGCAGAAAGGCAGTTTTCAGCAACACAGGTGTGTATGATCCCGTGGAAACTAGGGTCTCCGCAGCAGGCCCCCAGACTTTTTTAGTCCTGTAGATATTTCTTCCTGTACGGATTCAGCGTTTATGTTTGCTTTGTGTTTAGAAGACGGGCATTTGTACAGAGGTCAAGACCTTCAAGAGATGACAATTTGGAGGAGTGGATTTTCTACTTCAAAACCAAAGATATGAATAAATAAAGAGACAGTCACACTGTTCTCATTTCTACTTGCCTCCCCTTCCTTCCCATACCCATGAAATGGAGAAGAGGAAGCTATAACAGCATCCCAGCAAAGCTAAGCTGGCTCTAAGACCGAAGGCCTGAAAGAGATCGTAGCATTGGCAAGAAAGCCTCTAACTACAAATCTCAAACTCCATGCAATTATACACAGACTACAGTATACTAGAAAATGTCTCCCGCAAACTTGCACGAAGTCATTGTCATCACCAATAAACATTTATTAGGCATTTTCTTGGCCTGCACTGGCCTGGCCAGACCGATTTTAACTCCCCTGAACCGCCCTCCTCAGGGCACCGCTGCATCACCACTTAGAAATTATACCCTTTTTCATTTCTGTATAGGTATGTGCTGCTTTCGACACAAGCTTTCCTTGTAAGTAGGCACTACAGAGGCTTATAATTAGCTCTTTGGGGAGGCAAGCGTGTGATAGAGCAGAACTCACAAAAGAAAAGTCGGGGCAGGTACTGGGACAACACTACATGAAAACTGAGAGCTCAAGGGTATTTCTGGAGTGTGGACCACACCACAGCAGCAGGGAGGGGGAAGCAGTCCCGCCACTGCAGACCTCCTGAGTTAAGCGTTAGCACGCGGTTCTGCGAGCGTACTTTGCAGTTCAGTCGACACCATCCAATCTTGGAAGCCTGTCCGGGACCTGAATGTGATTTCTGTGATCACACTTGATCCCATGGTTCCCTGAGGACAAGGCCATGTCCACTCCTGGCTGAGTCTCCAGACCCAGGGCTAACACCTGGCCCTAGCAGGGGGCACTAGATTTGGTTTTTTGTTTTTGGGGGGGATATTTTGGGGGGTTTTTTGAGACAGGGTCTCACTGTGTAGCCCAGGCTGGCCTCAAACTTGCGGCAATCCTCCTGCCTCAGCCTCCTGAGTGTTGGGATTACAGGCATGCACCACCATGCCCACTCAGTTTGTATTTTGAATCACATCCTTCCAGGTCTCTGCAGTTTTTACATTTTAACCTTCTGACACTAAAACCTATGACTGGAAGTCAACTCTAAACTGTCCCGTCTACCTTTCAGTCCCTGCCATTGTACTTTCATGGAGCCTGGATACCGAGTAGAGTGGCAAAAAAGGTGTAGGACCCAATCCTGGGCTCAGCAGCAGGGGCCAGTGGGAGCCACCTGGGGGCGGGGGGTGGCTCCATGGTAGAGTGCCTGGTGTGCCCAAGGCCCTGGCTTCAATCCCCAGAAGTCCCTGCCCTGGGAAAAAAGAGAAGTCCCCCCGCATCACATGTTTCCTTTATTTTGTCTTCAAGATCTTCACCCTGAGGAGAGCACTCAAAAAGGCTTTACATAATACACCCTGCAGAAATGGCTGCATTTATCATTAATCCTCTCTCCTAAAAAAACATGTTTCTAGTAGTTCAGCGGTGGGCGAGACAATCCTAATCTTCCCCCTCTTCCTCCTCTGTCATGCCCAGAAGGAGTGCTACAGAAAATATAGCCAGCCAGGTGGAAGTTACCACACTCCCGGGTGAGGAGGACGCTGCAGCAGGGTGTAGGAGGCGGGCGCCCAGCCCCAGAGTTCAGGGAAGCATAAACCACAGAACCAGTGTGACTCGGGCTAGCGTATCATTACTGAAGGATGGGAATTATGTCAGTGAGTGTTCTACCTGCTCTACTACACCGATCTGCTCTTACAATGCTAAAACTTCCAGGGCTTCGCCTCTAAAGGCTAATTTTTTTTTTTTTTTTGAGACAGGGTCTCACCATGTATTTCAGGCTGGCCTTGAACTCACTGTATAGTCCAGGCTGGTCTCAAACTCCCAGTGATCCTCCTGCCTCAGCCTCCCTGATGCTTGGATTTCCAGGCATGTACCACCACACCCAGCTTTAAAGGAGATATATTTCCGAAAAATGTGAAGTTTCTCACACACACACAATTCTACAGGGTTGAAAAGTATTTTATTTTGACATTTTCATTAGTATATGTTCACTCATTATCTTTCATGAGACGGCTTATTCAGTTAATGTGGACTGACTAAGGACAGTGGGGCCCAGTGAGTACTCCTGGCTGGAAAGGCCAGAAGATGCCAGTCAGAGCATCATCCTCAGGGAAACACCTGGCTCCAGCGTGCAGGGCCCATGGAGGGAGCACATCAGAGCCACGCCCGGGTCTTCTTGGACGAGCAGGCCGGCTCGCAGACCTGAGCAGGTGGGGCGGGGCTGAGGTTGTCCAGCATCCACACCCCCCTTCTCCTTAGAAACCAGACTTCCATCTGAGGGACAATGTGCTCGGCCGGAAGACTGCCCTGGGCCGCCACGCGGGCGCCCCGATGGCCAGTGAGGAACCGAGTGGAAGTTTCCATGAGAGGGGCCAGTCTAGAGGCAGCTCTCTCTCCCCTCCTCTCGCCGCTGGTACTTGCCTTGTGGTAGCTGCAGCTTTGGCTGCCGTGTCCCGCCATGAAGTCATCTGAACAATGAAGGCCACGTGCCGAGGGCGGCAGAGCAGAGACGGGAAGCCTGGAAGCCGGTGACACCGTAGTCCCGTGTCAGGCACACGTCAGACTCTTTTGTTACAAGGCAGTGACAGGCTTCTGTTTTGTAGAAACGACCTTCCTCTTTCTCTTGGGACATCACAAGCCTGGAGAGCTGGGGGAGGCTCTGGCCCAGGACTGAAAAACTAGGGAATTTGGGTTTATTTGTTTAATTTAAATAAGCTGCATGGATGTCAAAGTGTAGTCTCAGCTCAGGTAGAAAAAGGAATGAAGGAGCTCTGTGTTATTATTATGACTGTTATGATTATTCTTTTGGTCTTTTGAGACACGCATCTCACCGTGCAGTCCGGGCTGTCCTTGAACTCGCTCTGCAACCTGGATCGGTCTAGTCGTAATCCTCTTGCCTCAGCCTCCTGCCTGCTGGGAGCACAGGTGTGCACCGCCACACCTGGCATTGTGTTATGTGTTTATTTAGCTTAAAGGAAAAGAGGTTTAGGGCTGGGGATGTATTTCAGGGGTCAAGTGTTTGCCTAACAAATGTGACAAGGCCCTGGGCTCTGTCTCCAGCACCAAGGGGGTGGGGCGCTTCATT
>PVJO010021146.1:20327-30697 GCA_004026905.1 Hystrix cristata | reverse complement strand
AAGAGAGATAGTATTCAAAAGAGAGAACTAGATAGGGAAAAGGGGGGTAAAGAAGAAGGTTAAAAGAAAAGTAAGATGAAAGGGGAAAAAAATGGTAAAGTGTAGTTACACTTGTTGCATATAGGGAGGGGTGGGTGAATGGAAGGGAGGAGAGGGGAAGGGGGGGAAGAGAGGGAAAAACCAAGATGTACCATGTACAGGTACAAAATAACCATGTTAATTATGAACATTATGTATACAATGTACCAATACATGTTCTTGGTAAAAATAATACAGAAATTAAAAAAAAAAAAGGTGTTCAATCTCAAAAGCTACACAAGGACAATGCAAATTAAAACAAGAGTGGGACATGATTTTATACTCACTAATTTCACAAACAAATTCAAATATTAAGCAAGATGTATAGCAATAGAACTTCTCATACACTGCCTAGGAGAAAGGAGATTGGTACAGATACATAATAGAGAAACTGGGTAGTACCCTACCTAGTAAACTTAGAGATGTTGAGTTTAGACTCTGTCTATTTCTCTGGAGAAACTTGCATTTGTTGCACAAAGAAACTTGTGCACAAGGAATATTCTTAGGAGCATTGTGTGTAAGAGCAAAAGCTGGGAAACAAATGCTCATTTAACAAGAAGTAGATGTGGCATCTTTTTTTTGTTTGTTTGTTTTTGTTTTTGTTTTTGTTTTTTTTTTGGTGCCGGGGATCGAACTCAGGGCCTCATGCTTGCGAGGCGAGCACTCTAACCACTGAGCTAAATCCCCGGCCCGATGTGGCATCTTTAGCCATGGAAAAGTGTAGCTGTATTAAATGACTAAGTTGGAGCCATGTTAACAGGCACAGTCCCCAGAAACTTAATAATGAAAGAAAAAATGAGGTGCATACAGTATAGTACCAAATAGTTTCAAAATCTGCAAAAATATACTAATTTATACAAGTATAGATTGGTACAAAAGGTATTTTTAAAAGCCATTGAATTCATTATTGTGGTTATTTCTGTATTGGGAGGCTGAGGAAGAAGGTTGGGGATTGTATTAGTTTCTCTGAAAGGACAGATGTAATAGAAAATATATATACAATTATGCAAGGGGACTTATTAACTAGGCTTACGGGATCAGAGGTGTGAGAGTCCATGACAGCTGTCTACACACTAGAGAGCCAGAGGATCCAGTAGCTGCTCAGCCCAAGAAGATGGAAGCCATGAAATAAGAAGGATCAAGGATGCAGCATTAGTCTGAGGTGAAAGCCCTGGAAACTTTACAGATAGTTGTCAATGTGAGTCTGGGATGGAAGGCTAAAGAAAATGGAGACCTGGCAACCAATGTCCAAAGGCGACCACAGCAAAAGGCCTACATGCTCAGGAAGACTGGAGCTTTTTAAAATATAAACACTTCTGTTTTCTATTCCTTTTTAGTCTGTCCAGGCTACAAGCCTATTGGTCGGTGCCACCCACAACAGGGGTGTGCCTTCCCCTGTCAGTTTGCTGGCCTACATGCCAATCATCCAGATACATCTAGAATTATGACTTACTAATCTTCTAGGAGTTTCTTAATCAATTCGAAGTGACCTATTATGATTAGTTACCACAGAGAGGAAGACTATATAGCTCTCAAAAGACAAAGTTACAACCTAATTGATTTTTCTTTGCAATTCTAGAATTGAGGAACTTCTATGCTATTACATAGAGTGATTATTCTAACAAGCTGAGCAGAGGAAATGAACATTTCAAGGGAAAAGGGCTAAAGAAAGCAGAAACAGGGAACAAAAAAAAAAAAACTAGATTGATATTTCAAAGTTACTTTCTTTATAGAGTTAAAATAAAGGGGACTTCCTTGTGCTGACTCAGATTGACTGGAATCTCAGTCTTCTTTTTGGAAAACTAGCCATTTCAAACTTCAGTTTGATTACATGGCACTTAGCCCAAGTCATTTGATTCTCGTGTGAACTGGTATGCTGGAACCTAGTGAAGAGGCTAGTAAAAAACTATGGCCTTTCTTTGTTTAAAACATCTATCCCTAATACTTTCTGTAATGTTTGTTTCTTTAAAAATATTTGAAATGGAGATGGTAAAGTCTTGTTTTAATAAATCTGATTGGTATGTTAATCCTTTGTCAGAGGAATAGCCGGCAAAAATTTTTTCCCACTCTGTGGGTTGTCTCTTCGCTCTGTTGGTAGTTTCTTTTGCTGTGAAAATGCTTTTTAGTAAGATCAGGTCCCAGTTGTTGATTCTTTGTGATATGTTCTGGGCAACTGGGGATTAAACATCCCAAATGCCCATCAACAGCAGAATGGATAAAGGAAATGTGGTTCTTTTATACAATGGAGTACTACTCTGCCATAAAGAATGGTAAGCTTGAGATATTCCTAGGTAAATGAATGCATCTTGAGACCATACTCTTAAGTGAAATAAATCAGACACACATGTTTAAATACCACATTGTTTCTCTGGTGTGAGAACCTGAAAGTGTAAATAAAGACTAAAATATAATATATTGGGAAAGGGAAGAAAATGTCCAAATGGGAAAGGGAACAAGGAAGGGGGGAATGGAACAGAGGACAAGAGAAAAAAGAAATGGAAGGAAAAAATGGAAACAAAGCTTTTGTAGATAGGGAGGGAGGAGGGGGTGAGGGAGGGGAACAGGAAAAAAAAGAAGCAACAATACATATCATGTACAGGAACAAATCCCCTATGATGAATGTTATCACTATGTACATCTAAATGTACCATTAAAATAAAATTTTTAAAAAAAAATAGAAATAAATCTGATTGGTAGATACGTAAATGCTCACAAAGTCTCTATGCTTCCCTATAAAAATGAAATGCTTCCTAATAACATTAGAGAGAGGGGAGAGACAGAGAGAAAGAAAAAGGAAGGAGGGAAGAAAGGTAATCAAATTACTATGGTCTTGTGCACAAATAATAGACATCACCAATTTTGGCAGATTTTAATAATAAATCAGTGCTTCCTCTTTGTCTTAGTCACTTTCCTCTATTTAAGAAATAATACTCAACATCCACAACTTAAAAGAGAAGTTTATTTTGCCTTATGTTTTTAATCCATAGTCCACTGGCTGTAAGGCTGGCAAGGCAAAGGAGCATAATGAAGGAAAAGCTGCTCAGCTCATGACAGTCAGAAAGTAGAGAGAGAGTGAAGAGAATAGCTGGGAAGGGAGATACACCCTTTCAGGTCACACCTGCTACAAAATACCTCTTTTAACCAGACCTCTCTTCCTCACAATAAACCAGCTATAATGCACCCTAATCTAATCACCTTCCAAAGTCCCACCTATGAGTTCATGGGGCTCTTGAGGAACATTTATATATAAACTGTAATTACCTTTTTCTCTCTGTACTAGCCAGCTTCTCTATTTTTGAAACACAGTATCAAACAACCCACAGTTTAAAGGAGAAAGGGGGGGGGCTGAGGATTTAGCTCAGTGATTAGAGTGCTTGCCTTGCAAACACAAGGCCCTGAGTTTGATCCCCAGCACAAAAAAAAAAAAAAAAAAAAAAAGAGGGAGAGAAAGGATTTATCTTTGCTCATGGTTTCAGAGGATTTTTGTCTATGCTCTTTGGCTCAAAGGCACATACATGATATCAGAAGTTATTTAGTTCATGGTAGCCAGGAACCAGAAAAGAGAAGAGTACCAAAGATGAAAGGGTCATGAATAGGCCACAAATCATACTCCCATAATCCACTGAGACACACCCAGAAATGTGATTTACCAATCTCCTAAACAGCTCCCAGGCTAATCAAAGTTGACAATTAAGCTTAACTGTTACATCCCACTCCTTGTCAATTTAACACTTAAATACATCCATTAAACCATATTTAATCTACAGATAAACACAAAAATAAATTAATAATTCTGCCTAACATGATATAACTGTATTTCATACAGCCAAAAACTCAATAATCCCTCCCCCAAATTCTTAACAGTTCCAGCATTTTTCAAAAGTCCAACTCGAAGTCTCTGAGACTTAAGGCAAATGCTTAGCTGTAAACCTCTATAATAAATCAAAAGCCAATTATTTACATAATCCCAAGGTACAATGGCACGGAGTAAACATCTCCATTCCAAAATGAAGAAATGGGGGGATAGAAAGGAATAGAACCAAACAAGACTGAAATCCTCCTGGGAAAACATTAAGTCCTCTACCTTCTTATCAGGCACCCAAGGAACATGGTGGTGAGATGTAAATTCCAAATGGCTTGGGCAGCCCCACCACTAATGGCCTTGCTGGTTGCAGCCACATGACCTCGCTCTTTGGCTAGTTCTGCTCCTAGCCTGCAGCTTCCTACAGTAGACTTTCAACCTTTCTTGCATCTCTAAATTCCTAGAGTCTTCACTGTAGCTTCAGTGTCATTCCCACAACTTCACACACTGCCCTCTCAGAGGCTCCTTAAATAGCCTTCAAGGCCTTCCGTTACAATCTCCATGGATCTCTCCCTGGCTCCACAACTCTTGCATTCTGCATGGCAGTAAAACCAGCATCATGTAGATGACAAGAAGGTCTATCACCAAAGCAAGCAAATAGCCAGGTCCCTTTGGATCATGGCTGCAGTTGTCTCTGACTGTCTGGATGGCTGAGCACAGTGAAATAAATCCAGGAGAACCAATTTCACTGGCAGCCTTTCTCAACCAGAGGGCCCAGAGACTCTCATCTCAAGTGACAGGTTGACACTTTTGTACATGTGAACCTGAAATGGGTGAGGTCTTCCTGATTTCTGAGAGCCCCTCAAGGCATCTTCTTTCTTGTCCCTGTACAAAGTACTTGGTTTCTTTTTTTCCACAGTATTGGGAATTGAACCAAGGACCTTCTCACTGAGTTACTTATCCAGCCCTTTTGTATATATTCTTTTATTATGAGACAGCGTCTCATTAAGTCAGTTAGGCTAGGTCTCAAATTCTAATCTTCCTGCCTCAGTTTCCCATAATGCTAGAATTTCTTTTTTTTTAAGCTGTTTAAAAATTTTCTATGAGTACATATTTGTGATATGTAATGAATACACTCATTGTGGGAAAGTGATTCATGTTCATATTGCATATTAACCCTTTATTTTTTCTTCTCCTCCCCTCCCTCCTTCCCCCATCCCTAGAACCCCTTCCCATCTGTGAAAGGTCTTCATCCCTGTGGGATTACTTTTTAATAGCACTAATCTCTTCAGCAACAACAACTCCTTTGGCCCTAAATTTATTACATTATTCCTTTTGGGGCCAAATTTTAAATTTTACAAATTTTTCTGTTTTCCTTTTGCCTCCAATTCTCACTATAAACCTGGCTAAAAGCGTCCATTCCACATCCCAAATGTGAGGATGCCTTGAAATTTTACCAGCCAGATCAATTAATTCACCACCTTTAGTCTCCTGCAAAGTCTCAGGACATGGGCAAAATGTAGACAATTGTTTTTAAGAGAGTGTACCACACATGGCCTCTAATCTGATGGCCAATGAAGTCCTTGTTCCCAACTGAAAACTCCTCAGCCTGATCTTACTGTCTCCATTCATTTGAACATTCTGATTCTGGTCTTCTGAGCTCCAACAAGAATCACCCATCAGGATTCTGCTTACAGCATTCTAAAGCTTCTTGAGCCTGAATTTCTAAACCTTTTCAATCTCCTCCAGTTCTGAAAGCTTTTGAACCATATGGTCAGGTATAATCATAGCAACAACCCCACTCTTAGTACCAATTATATACATATATTAGTCAGCATTTGCTAGGACACAATACCTGATAGCCCATAATTTAAAATAATAAGGGTTTATTTCTGTTCACAGCTTCAAGGGAGTCTGTACATGGTTTACTGGCTCCAAGGCCAAAACATCACAGTGGGCAGGAAGCAGAGCAGGGGAAGAGTGTCAAAGAGAAAAGAGTGCGAGACCATATACTGGCTTACCCAAGGTCATGCTGTCATGTCCCGTGCAGACACACCCAGAAGTATGCTCCACTAATCTTGTAGGCAACTTCCAAGCCAGTCAAGTTGACAATTACACTTAACCTTCTCACTCCCAGAGGTGCTGTCCAACTCTACGTTAAAGCTTATTAAACAGTAGTTTAATTTATTCACTTTAATTCCCTTAGCTAATAAGTTTATGTGTCACCTTGTCTTAGGCACTTCACACTGCTATCTTTGTGCAATGAGGCCATGCTTGGTAAAGGCACAGAATTTTGCACAGTCTTATTTCCCACATTACACTTATCTTGCCCCTTAGAACTGAGGGGCTTAAACACAAATAATTGGGTTTTTTATGTGACATAGTATACATTTCAAGGTTGATTTCTAATATACAAATATTATCTGGACAGCTCTCTGAGATTAACTTGCATCAATACTTACTATATTATTTTTATAGTCAGGATTCCCCTCTTGTTACTTTTTCATTTTACTTTTGATCAGCAAGAATTCTGTTTTCCAAATTACCACATGCAGACAAATCGCTTGGGGATCTTGTTTAAATGCAGATTCTAATTTCAGCAGGTCTGAGGCGGGATTGAGAGTCTGCATTGCTAACAAGTCCCCAGGTGATGCCGATGCATAGCCTCTGCAGAGCCAGAAGCCCACACTTTCCAAGGATGGAACTCCTTGAATATTCAAGAATGTCTTCCTACTGCCTGTACATATGAATAACATCTTCACTAGCAACACAGTATTTGAAGCACAGACTTTTTTCTCTCAAATTTCTTTGGTTAATCGTTCTGTTATCTTCCAACATTCTGCACTACAGGGATATTGAGACTTACTTTATTTTAGCTCCTTGGCATGTAACAACATTTTTTTTTCCTGTCTGGAAGCTTACACAAGGTTTTTAATACCAGATAAATTTAATATGTTGCCAAAATAAATCTAGATGTTTCTACTTTCATTTAATGTGATCAAGAACATGATGAATTCAATTTGAAATTAAGAACTTTTTTAAGCTTATGAGAAAAAATCTCTTTCTATTAAAAATACATTCGAAGGAGTAAAAAAAATTAAGAATAAAGAATTAAAGGGTCAAGAAAATGAGAAGACAAGACACAAATTGTGAGAAAATTTTTTTTTGTTTGTGTTTTTGAGACAGGGTCTTGCCATGTAGTGCAGGCTGGCCTTGAACTCATTATGTAGCCCAGGCTAGCCTCTAACTCCTAGTCATTCTCCTGCCTCAGCCTCCTGAGTGCTGAGATTACAGATGTGCACCACCATGGCCAGCAATAAAATATTTGTAAAAGACATTTCTGATTTTAAAAGGTTACTATTCTAAATATATCCCTTAAAACTCAGATATGAGAAAATGTACAATTCAATTGAAAAACAGGTCAAAGATCTGAACAACTATCTCACCAAAAGAAGTATATGCATGGCATATACAGTATATGTAATACATATAAGTGCAAGCTTGTGTAAAAATGTCTGACATCTTATACCATTAGTGAACTGCAAATCAAAGCAACACTGTGATACAACCATACACCTATTAGAACAGCAGAAACGGAAAACACTGACAACACCAAATGCTGATTAGTATCAGGAGTAATAGTTTTCCTTCACTGAATGTGGAAATGTGTATGGTACAGACACTTTGGAAAACAATGTGGTAGATTTTATAAATTTAGCATACTCTT
The DNA here is from genome assembly GCA_004026905.1 of Hystrix cristata. Lineage (NCBI taxonomy): Eukaryota > Metazoa > Chordata > Mammalia > Rodentia > Hystricidae > Hystrix > Hystrix cristata. Next base: position 23,090 of record PVJO010021146.1, on the reverse strand, counting down.
GCCATACAACCCAGCAACCATGCTCCTTGATATTTACCCAAATGTGTTGAAAATTTATTTTCACACAAAAACCTGCATGCAGATGTTTACAGTAGCTTTTTTTTTTATAGTTTCCAAAATTTGAAAACAAGACAGCCTTCAATGGGTGAATGGAAAAATAAACTATGGTATATCCAAACATCGAAATATTACTCAATGCTAAAAAGAAATTAACTGTCAAGCCACGAAAAGATATGGAATAAATTTAATTGCAAATTACTAAGTGAAAGAAGCCAATTTGAAAAGACTATGTACTGTGTGATTCCAACTATATGAAATCTGGAAATAAACTATAGAGACAGTAAAAGGATCAATGGTTGTTAGGGGTCTAGGGCATGAGAGGGATAAATCACTAAAGCAGAGAGGGTGTCCAAGGGCAGGATACTATCTGTATGATGCTCTCTTACAGATAGTATATCCTGTGCATATCATCATACATTGTCAAAAGCTATACAATGTACAGTAGCATAAGTAATATAAACAGTGGCCTATAGGTAATAATTGGTACATTGATATTAACGAATGTATCACTCTAGCATGAGATGCTGATGTTGATGGTCGGGGGGGAGACTGAGCTTAAGGAAAAGGGTGAGCAAATGGGAACTTCCTGTACTTTCTGCTCAATTTTGCTATGATCCTAAAGCTGCTCTAAAAGGTAAAGTCTCTTTTTTTTAAGAATTAAAAAGTAAAAAAAATTCACAACTCCAACTGAGGATGCAGTTCAGTGTTAGAGTATTTACTTAATATGTGCGAGCCCTGGGTTCAATCTTCAGCACTGCAGAAAGATAGAAAGAAACACAGAGAGAAAGAGAGAGAAGGAGAAGTGAAGGAAGGATGTGGGTAGCAAACTATATATATGTATGTGTGTATATATATATATATAAAATTAGTTTGTCAATATACATCAAATTATCTGTTTGAGAAACAGAAAGAAAAAACATGAAGAAAACTGAATGGAGCCTGCAACATCTTTGGGGAAGCCAACATATGCCTAACTGGAGTTTCAAAGAGGAAAGAAAAAGAGGGCCAGAAAGATTGTAGGAAGAAATAATGACTCAAAACTCTAATTTGATGAAAAAAGTTAATCTACAAGAAACAAAAAACTACAAAAATATCTACACCTAGACAAATCATAGTTACACCCTTGAACACAAAGACAAAGGAAAGAATCTCAGAAGCAGCAAAAGAAAAATGACTCATGATATAAAAGGGATTCTCGATAGGATTAATAGCTGATTTCTCATCAGAAACTATAGAGGCTTCAGCACAAATATGCTGAAAGTAAAAGATTATGAATCAGGAATTCTATACTGAGAAAAACAATCTTTTAAAACTGAAGAAGAAATTTAAGATGGTCCCAAATAAACACTGAGAGACTTCATCACTCTCAGACATGCTGTGCAAGAAATGTTAAAGGAATGTCTTATGGTTAAATGAAAGGACACATCAATCTGAATCCACACAAAGAACCCCAGAGAATTGGCAGAGGGAATTACAAGGGTTTATATGAAGCAGTAAAATGTATTTTTATACCATTTTTCCTCTCTTATGTGATTATAGGACAACTGTGCTAAGAAATAATTATAAAACTCTTTTTGTAGACTTAAATTACATAAAGATACAGTTTGACAATAATAACTCAAAGGAGTGGGAAAAGAATAAATGTATATTAGAGTAAGCTTATGCAGACTATCAGAATTAAACAGGCAGTAATCCAAACTAGATTGTTTTTTGTTAAGATGCTAATTTTAATCCCTATGGAAACCCTAAGAAAATGACTTTCAAAACATAGCAAAAGAAATAAGTAGTGAGCCAGGCACATTGGTGCATTCTGGGAGGCTGAGGCAGGAAGGAGCCCAGTCTGAGAAACTTACCAATTTAAGAAGATTCCAGTAACACAGAAAGAAAAAGAAGAAAGAAAGAAGGAAGGAAGGAAGGAAGGAAGGAAGGAAGGAAGGAAGGAAGGAAGGAAAGAAAGAAAGAAGAAAGGAAGAAAGAAAGAAAGAAAGAAAGAAAGAAAGAAAGAAAGAAAGAAAGAAAGAAAGAAAGAGAAAGAAAGAAGGAAGGAAGGAACGAAAGAAAGAAGGAAAGAAAGAGAGAGAGAACAAGAGAGAGAGAAGGAAAGAGGGAAGGAAGGAATGAAAGAAGGAAGGAAAGAGGTGGGAGGGAGGAAGGAAAGAAAGAAAGAAAGAGAAAAGAGAGAGAGAAAGAACAAGTGAATTTTGGCACTGGGCAGATCATACCACAGTCTCATCCATACCCAATTAAAATAATTTAGAAGAGGAGATGCATAACTTTTTAGCTGAAGATATTTTGCACTTAAAGTGTGTGCTGTAACGAGTTGAGAATCCTAGGACTGCTGGGATGGAGTGAAACTATTTTGCATCTAGATATTCTTTTAATTTGGGGGAAGCCATAGAAAAAAAATTGAAGTGGAATTGTGTAGCCCTAAAATAGTTATGTCCAGGGTCTAACTTGCAGAACTTGTGATGTTCCCATATTTGGAAGAAAGGTCTGTACATAAATAATTAAGTCAAGGATCTTGAAGTGAGATCGTCCTGATAAGTCTAATAAGAGTCACTATAAGAGGGCTGGGGATTTAGCTCAGTGATTAGAGTGCTTGCCTTGCAAGCACAAGGGCCTGAGTTCGATCCCCGGCACCACAAAAAAAAAAAAAAAAAAAAAAAAAAAAAAAAAAAAAAAAAAAAAAAAAAAAAAAAAAAA
>PVJO010021146.1:0-20227 GCA_004026905.1 Hystrix cristata | reverse complement strand
GTTGGAAGAGGCAAAGTATGAGCTTTTCTTTAGAGCCAGGAGGGGCACAGCCCTGCTGGATTTCAGACTTCTGACCTCCAGAACTGTGCCAGAAAAATTGCTGTTGTTTAAAGCTTCCAGTGTGTGATAATTTGTTAATGCACCTATAGGAAACTTACACACTCACTCAAAAGACAGAAATTGGCAGAATGGATTTTAAAAACAAAGAAGAAATATGATCCAACTATATAAGACACATTTTAGACTTAAACACAAATTGACTGAAAGTAAAGAGTGGGAAATAATACCACGTAAACAAGAACTGAAGGAGAACTAGTGTATCTTTACTTATAACAAAATATGCTTCAAGGCCAAGGAAAAAATGTTAGCAGAGGCAAAGACATTTTATAGTGTTTAATCCACAAATAAATCATAATAATTATAAATATATAACTAACTTACCACAGAAAGGCAAAATACATGCAGCAAAATTGACAGAATTGAAGGAGAAACAGATACCTCAAAAGTAATGTAGTTGGAAACTGCCATACCCCACTTTCAATAATGGATAGAACAACTAGACAGATCAGTGAGGCTTTAGTTGAACAACAGAATAAACTCATTAACAGACATCCATAGAACACACCACCCAAGAGCAGAACACACAATTATCTCAAGAGTACATGGAACATTGTTCAGGATAGACTATATGAATGATCATAAAAATAGCTTAAATACATTTAAAAGGATTTAAATCAGACAAAGAATAGTATCTGAACAAAGTGGAACTAAATAGAAACCAGTAATAGAAGAAATTTACAAATATATGGAAATCGAATAACATACTTCTAATACGTAACAAATGAATCACAGAGTAAATCACAAGATAAATTAGAAAATATTTTGAGATGAGTGAAGACAAAAACACGACATACCTAAACTTATGGGATGCAAATAAAATGTTACTTAAAAGAAATTAAATGCTATAAATCCTGTATTGAAAAATAATAGGTACAACAATGGGATATTTATAAAATACTAATTCAAAGGTTTTTGCTAGCTTTTACTGTTTTTTCTTGAGTTTCCTACCACCTATTCCTCAAAGTAGACAGGGAAACAGCCTTTATTACTCGATCCTACGAAATCATTTCATCATCTCAACAATTCTACACCCTAAGTATTTTATCTGTACTTTTCCAGTAAGGGAATTAAGCAGAGACAAATTGAGTAATTGACTCCAGGTCATAGAACTAATGAGTGAGAGAAAGGGAATGAAAATGAGAAAGTTCAGCATCCAGACACAAGACAAACTCAGAGAACAGGATGAACCCAGAGAAAAGACTTGATTCTCGCCTTCTGAGTTTCAAAATGAATGTTTAAAATTCCTACTACATACAAGAATATGGAAAACCATGGCTCCTAGTCTATAGATTTCGTATGGCCCATGAGATAAAGATTTCTTTTAATTTTTAAATGGCTGCAAAAATCCAAAGAAAAGTATTTATGATGCACAAAAATTACGTGGAGTCGTTTTCAGCTCTGTGCATTTTGTCAGAATAGAGGCCAGAGGTCCTCACTTGCCATATCATATAGAAGTCCTGTGGCTTACCGGTGGTAAAGTTTGTTAATATTTTTGAGCTCAGTATTAAGACTGAAATTTTTCTGAATGAGAGCCATCTCAACTATGATTATCAAATACTGAATAGCTTTCACAAGTTGTTTTCTTAAAAATTCAATACTGTTTCTAGCCTTAAAATTTTCCTTCAGATTTCTAGCTCTGGCTACGCCAACACAGGTGATAATGTGTGATTATTCTACTTAGTGTGATTATTAAGTTGGGCAACATTGAATGACTGCTTAAAGGCACTTTAAGGTAGCAAAGGCCAGAGATCTTCAAGGCGCTGTGGGACTTCAAAAACGGAAAACACAGGAAAAGAAGTCTGTAATCACTTTGGCTTTTTTTTCCTAAGAATACTTCCCAAGTTACAGAACTGAGGAGTAACTGAGGCACAAGCAAAACCGGTGGTCCTTATGGGCTCAAAAGGCATGGGTTCAAATCTGGGCATTCAAAAGGCTAAAATATAACAGCAAAGTCCCAAAGAACACAGGGCCACAAAGAAAAAGAGTCCAAAATTTGCCACCAAATTCCTACTTTGTGTCAGCTGACAGCAAAATTGTAGGTACATAGAAGTGTACTAAATAAAACCCAGCTGAAAACTAGCTGGCAGGATAAAAAGCTAAGCGTAAAGGTGAACGTCCTCCTCAAGCAAGGAGAGGTTCAAGGTCCCAGCCAAGTTAGAGCAGCTGGAAATTCTGTATAACTAGAGAGTCACACCTGAATTATGAAGACTGTATCCTAGATGCAGAAACATGAGCCTTTATCAGTCAGTGTTTACTAGAGTAACAGATTTCATCATCATCATCACCACCATCGATTTACAAGCTAGGCTTACTATGGCCACCTGCAGAGTCAGGTGGAAGAATACAAAAGGGCCATCTGAGAGCTGAGGGGCTAAATGATCGAGTCACAGGTGGAAGATTTGGAGGTCACTGCAGAGTCCCGTTGGAGTCTGTATCAGGAAGCCAGAGGGTCTGGGGCGGAAGGCTGAAAAGTCTGCACTGGAAGGCTGGAGACGGCTGTCCAAAGGCGATGGCAAAGACCGGAGCTCCTCCAAAGAACCAGAAGTAAAACTTTCCTCTTCTTTCCCTTTTTTTATTCCATCCGGGCTACAAGCCGATTGATTTGTGCCACCCACAGCCGGGGCGGGTCTTCCCTCTTCAGTAAGTCCACCGTCCACACCCAGAACTTGGTAAACTGAACAGCTGGGCATTCCTTACTCAAATTTTAAATTGGCACCACGAATTACTACCACAGAACCCTAAGAAACAGCCACTCTTACAGTCAGAGTGACATACTCATTCCTCTGCCAAAAGAGTTCACCCTCCTCGGTCCACTTTTTAGCCCAGCAGATAGTCAATTTGAGTATGAACTATTACCAACTATGTGCTGGTATTACACACCTCTCTTCAGAGGGAAAATTCTTATTAGCATTTGCTTACTTCCATGGTACAAATACCCGCAACGTGATCAATTTCAAATTACCAGCATCACTGAGCACAGAGCTGGAGAGATGTGCACAACAGAGCCTCACCGATTGTGTGTGCGCGCCCTAAATCACCATTGTAATCACATGGCCTAAACCCTATACTGCATGTCTTTAAACCTAATAAAAAGGAAAGAAGCGCTGTGCGATCCCAAATACACATTATAATTTGTCATTTGTTTCAATATTTGGAACTATTGATTTATTTGAAAACTTTTCAGAGATTTTCTTTTCTATAAGGTGAGACTTACAAGATAATATTGTTCTTGAACATAATTTCTTCTTCGGGCTATAGCATGAGTTTCTTTCATTCAAAGACAAACAAAAGAAGTAGCTTGGACATCAATGAATAATTTTTCCATTTATTTGCCTTAAACAGATGTTGATTAAACATAGTCCAATTCAACAAATATTTATAGAATGTGTACTCTATCTATGGCACTCGGCAATGTAATGAAGGGTTTCCCATGTCTTCAATTATTCTTATCAAAACAAATATTAAACAGCCCAAAAGAAAACTTGTTGTAAGGAAATATTTATTTCTTAAGATTGCAGAGAGGAGGAGGGGAAATACCCAAAGCAAAGAATGAGGATATAACAGCATACATGATTAGGTTGAAAGATTAGAAAATAAAAACACTGCAAATCCATGTCTCTATTTGCTGTCCTTTTAGTGGTGAAAAATGGAGAAAGAGGCCACAAAACACAAAATGCAGCCTCTTGTACCCTCTAGAACTCAGTTGGAAATTTTTCCCATAAATGACCCAAGACAGAGTAAGACCACATTTCCATTCTGATTTCATGCATTTGGGATCCTGTTACTTTGTCTGTCTGTCTGTCTGTCTGTCTGTCTGTCTGTCTCTCTCTCTCTCTCTCTCTCTCTCTCTCTCTGTGTGTGTGTGTGTGTGTGTGTGTGTAGGAAGAATTAAGTTCTTTTGTCCTTTTCGCATATGTCTAAATCGTGTTTTTTTCTAGCACTTAGACAAAGCATCTTTTTCCTCCTGGAATCCTGGCCTTCTAATGCACAGCACAGCTTCTCTTTGATGAAGAAAGTTCCTAGTGAATTTTCTAGGGATGATGGCTTGGCTGCTCTCTGCACCTTGATGAACAGAAGCACACACTGTAATATTAAATTTTCGAGCCTGTTAATACGCAGCTGTTACGTTTGCCTTGGCCTGTGCGATCCCACTTGGGTCAACTTCCACTTAGCTTTATTACATCTAGTTTACCTGCCATAGTAACATAGGACAGTATATTAGTTTCCTACTACTGCTATAAAAAATTATCACAAATTTAGTGGCTTCAAACAACACAAATTTATTATCATACAGTTCTGGATGTCAGAGACCTGAAATTGGTCTCACTGGACTAAAACTGAGATGTTAGCATGGCTGAGTCCTTCCTGGAGGCTCCACACCTCTTACAGAGACTAGAGCATATTGTGTTTTGTGGCCCTTTTCTCCATTTTCAGAGCCAACCACAACAAGTCAAGCCTTTCTCACCTTGCATCACTCTGACTGCTGCCTCCCTCTTCACTTATAAGGAACTATCTCAAAATCATGTGAATAGTAACCTGCAATTTTAATTCCTCCCTTGCCGTGTAGTATGACATATTCACAAATTCTAGGGATTAGAATGTGGACATTTCAGGAAGGCTATTTTTCTGCCTACTTGCAGAAGAGAGAGCAGAACAGGAAGTTTTAGTTGAAAAAAGCCCAAGAGTATGCAGAACAATTTACAAGTCCATTTGTTCTCAAAAATGTAATGATAGACTGTTATGACTTAGATCTAAAATATCTTCCAAACATCTCATCGTGGGGTGCTATACTTATCCCGGGATTCATCTATTGACGAATACATTAGTTAAATGTACTGTTAGGAGGTGTGGTCTGGTTGGAGGTGGGTCACTAGGGGCCCACTAGGGTTGCATCTGACTTCACTCTGGAAGCACAAAAGTCATTCATTTCACAGCTAAGGAAACTGAGGCTCAAAGACATGTAACTTACTTATATTTTTACACTAAATGAAATAGAGACAGAATTAGAAGCCAAATCTCTTGACTCTCAGTTCAGGGCTCTTTTCCTATACAAAGCCACATGCCAGAGACTGAGAGTTTTTGATAAATTTCTTACTATCAGCATTAAAGATAAGTGAATATAGACAACATCACTTTAGAAAATAAAGGACGTGTATATGAATGATAGCATAGGTACCCGTACAATTTATTATTACAAGGAGACTGAAGACTGTAACCTACTTCCTGGCCTCCCCAAAGAAGGCAACATGGGTTGGCTGATTCCACCACTATTCTGAATCCCCTAATGAGATAAAAGTTAGAAAATACAAACACACATTTTTCTCTCTAATATCCAATGAAAATCAATAGATACTCTGCCAAAAAGATGAAAGATGATCTGAGAAAGCATTTTGCCTTCATGAGTCAATGAGCAGTCAGAACTAGTTTATGTCTCCTATTTATTCCTACTTCAAGGCAAGAACTTTTTGCTGCTCTGTCGAAGGACTGGGAGAGAGCCTGGAACATACATAAATATTTACTGGATAAGCAAATAAACATTTCTGAATGAGGCCAGAAGTTACTTGGGACTTAATGTGAAAAGTCAAGATTATTCCAGACATACCCTAGACATCATTTCATCACTAAAGTAATATCAGCAGTTGCCTCCCTCCTAGCTTCCATTATGTGAGAAAACTTAATTCTACATCTCCCCTATTTGTCAGGTATGTTGTTACTTGAAGCCCAAACATTCCTTATCAACAAAGTCACTCTGTGGGCTATAACTCTATAAATCAGGTATATAAAAATAGTCCTTCCAATACATGGGAAATTTGTGGAGTGATGATATTAACCAGTATCTCGATAGGAGTGGTAATCTTCAATATCTTGGTAGAACTTCAAGTATGCATTTTTCAAAACTCAGTAGATTTACACTGATTTGTGCATTTAAGTAATATCTAGATTTTAATTCAAAGACTACAAACCATAAACAAAAACTAAGTTCTAAGTAATAATATGCAAGCTGAAGTTTTCATAGGAAAGTATAGTGTTACATACAATTTAGCTTGAAATGCATCAAAAATAACCTGAGGACTGATGAATTGATAGGAGGATTAACAGGTTATAAAGCAAGATAATAAACTATTAGAGAAAAGGGGTGGGTATGTCCCTCAGATCTGTTCAAATTTAACTGCCTTATCTTATAAATGCATGTGCTAGACCTGGAGGAAATTGCAGTTCTGAAATTTCTACTTATGAGAACGAGGAGTTGCCCGTCTGGGAGCAGGAGAGAATGTCCAGAGGACCTCTCAGAGTGGGTGGCAGCTGTGATACCAACGCGCAGGTAAAGAAATTCTCAAAGGAGAGTCATTTTTGAAATTGACAAAGTTAATGCTATATTTTCCTAGAAAAATGAGCAGATAATGACATTTTAAAATTAAGGAGGAATTTATTCAGCCATATTGTATTAAAGTAGAAGAGAGATGAGAAAGCATTTATCCTGAACGAAATACAACTGTACTCTATTTCTCCGGTTATTGTATATATATCTTTCAAAATCCTTATAAATACTAGATGGGACGCAATTAAAATCTCCTTAAAAGTCTAAGGGAAGTCTCCAAAGCTCAAAACCATCAAGCCAAACTAAGAATATCTTCCAAAGTATTCCTCACCTAACCCAGAACACATTTGACAGTGAGAGGGCATGAGAGTAGAGATAGCAAAAGAAGAAATGTTAAAGAAGAATAATTTAGTGAAGTACCACATCAAATATTTGGAAAATAAGAGTATGTTTATGGGCAAGTACAAAGATAATCATCTAGATCTCCTATATATGTTTATTTATATTTCATATATATATATATGAAGTGTATTCTTAAAAATCCTAGCCAGAAATGTAAATTTAAAACAGGAGTGTGGGAGTTGGGGATTTAGCTCAGTGGTTAGAGTGCTTGCCTTGCAAGCACAAGATCCCAAGTTCAATCCCCAGCACCAAAAAATAAAAAAAAAAACAGGAGTGTGTGTGTGTGTGTGTGTGTGTGTGTGTGTGTGTGTGTGCATATGTGTGTTTTAATATGGATTATTTTGAGCACCCTCTGAGATGTTCACATCCTCCTCCTCCACTTTGGAAATCTTTCATTAAATATCTATTTGAACCTACAATTAAGGATGAGGAAGTAAGAAAGTACCAAGTCCTTCCTCTAACTCCCAGCTGATGACTAAATGTCTGTTCAATTTTTGGTTTGCGCTTTAGGAGTGAACAATTCCCCCTTCCCTGACTGAGAATGCACTTAATTACAGAAAGCGGAGAGAGAGCACAGAGACAACAGCTAACTCAGTGCGAAACAGATCAATGTGGAGCGCGGAGCAGAGAGTAAGGAGTCGCGGGCCCCTCTCTCAAAACACCTTTCTCTGCGACATGAAGCTTTTTGCTCAGGAAGAATTTATAGCACATATTAGCTGAAACTTCAGTCCTCACAAGTTTTGTTTTTAAGTGAAACATTTAACAATCCACATACTTTTTAAAATTCCAAACAGAGAAGCGAATATGCCACTCTATTCTCCGCCCCATCAATCTACCTGGCAGGTCTGTTGTTGCCAACTGTCAGACCAGCCCTTTCTCTGGCCACTGACATCTCTTCACACTGCACCTCTGGTCGAAGACGTACACCCACTGAATTAAGAACATGAATTTTTTTGATTCTGGAATCTTCTAGTCTCCTCTAATCATTAAGAGCAACACTTTTAAAAACATATGTAAGGAGTTGAGGATTTAGATCAGTAGTAGAGTGCTTGCCTAGCAAGCACAAGGCTCTGAGTCAGATCCTCGGCACCCCCCCAAAAATTTAGAAAGTAAAACTAAATAAAATAGAAACATAGATTACTTCAAATTCACAGTCTTTCAATTGTTTTGCTATTTTCTCCTGATATTATACTTAGAAATTTAGGTATTTTAGTTTTGGGTGAATCTCTCAAATAAAATTAAAAGTAAAACCTATTAACTTTTCTTAGCTTTTACAGAAAATTAAGCCCTACCTAATCAAATGAGGAAAAGTATTAGAAGAAAAGTTTATTTTTGTTGAACTATTTGTGAATATGTGCAGGAAACCCCTATCCTTTTTTCCGGGTGGATCCTAAAGCATTCTCGTTGCCACAGACTTCCCAGAGTTGAGCTCGCTGACATACTCAAAGCTCCCATTCGACTGCGTCCAGTAATCTGTAAATCAAATACCCTCCCTCTCCAACTACAGTTTCCAATCCTCTCCTTGGAGAAAAAGAGCTATTCAGAGCACCAAGGTCAGATGATAAGAGAAAGTAATCCCTCTAGGGTATCAAAAGGTCCTAATTTTTACTTTTTTGGTTGACAATAAAAAAACTCATAAAACTGGACTTTATGTTCATAACCAAAAGATCAACATAATTGGAGTCTCTTTGGGGCCCATATGTCTGAATGCAGGCGCTCTTTTACTGAGTAGAACTCCACAGTTTCTAATGGATGATGGCTTAGAAAACAGAAGCCTTCTCATTGCAAATAATATTGTATAGATCCGAGAGGAGAACCTCAAAGATGTTCCTATAAAAAATGTAAAGTTCTGTAACTTACTGTGGTTATTTACCAAGTTCAGCTATATCTGTATTACAAACTGAATGTGGGGTAGGTAAAATATCACTTAAGGACAAATCCTTCGAGTATTCCTGGAATAGACCAGTCTATATTACAGTAGTATCCTTAGTGGAAAAACCAAGGCTGCAAGCAAAAATGTCTTATCCAGGTCACATTTAAGTGCATTAAGGTACTGAAATCTGAATTCATGCGTAGGCTGAGTAAAACTGTCGCCCCTTGGAGATTAACCGATACTCTGAATTCTGATTATATATTAAAGCACTCTGATGTTCTAGTCCATGATTTCGACCATGTCATTTTGCCCTATGTCTTCGGCATCCATTGCAATGCCAGAAAATTGGAATGAGAAAAGGTTAACCCCTAAAATGGAGATGCATCAGTAAAACCAAGACAAAAGCATTCCACACGACTAACACAAGAAATAATCACATATTCTTTTTTTTTTTTTTTTTTTTTTTGGTGCCAGGGATCAAACTCAGGCCCTTGTGCTTGCAAGGCAAGCACCCTAATCACTGAGCTAAATCCCCAGCCCAATCACATATTCTTGAAACCAAGTTTTTAAAGGTAAAAGAAGTTTCCCTGCTGCCTTAATTACCAAGATTATAATTCCGATTCTTCACTTATTTGTATTTTACCAGATTTGGCCTCAAGTTATGTGGCATTGATATCAAACATACTACAGAAACTCGGTGTGAAATTGAAATATCAGAAAAGCAGCATAATAAGGAACGAGCAAAAAGGAGCCCCCTCAAAAATATGTTTTCGTTACCCACTCTTAAAATTTTAGGAGCACATAGTCAGTAAACATTAAGAAACCCAATAATCCTCTTCATATAGTAGAAGTTTGTCCTCTAGGGAATTACCAGATACCAAAATAGTTCACTAGACAAAGCAAAAAGACAAAAGCAGGTTGCAAAACTCTAACAGGCAAGAGAGCAGCAAGCATTGTCAGTGTATTAGCGTACACAGGTTCTTCCAACTGGTAGTCTGAACTTGACGAGTCCATTTTATTTTTCTCTCTTTAGTACTATGCTATGTTCCTAAAAAATACCTAAATAAAATATTTTGCATTTTTTACTTTTGGAATCCTGACTTTTGGAGTAGATACCATGCCCCTTTGTCAAAAGAAAGCAGACTCCCTGAAAGGCATTCATTTCCAAAGAGAGTGTGCTTCAGCAGCAGAACAGAGGGCTCTTTCATTGAAAATCACAATTTGTGCCCCTAAAATGGTGACATGCTCATGGATTCTAAACACACTTGCAAATATGTCCTGCATAATCTTCGGTTCTTTCCTAGCTGAACAGTAATATCACCCAGCTCTCCTCCTGATATTGCAGTGATAAGTAAACTGTTAAGAAAACTGTGCTAGTAAGAGTGGGACCAATAGGTGCAGGAGCATAGTGATATGTGTCAGGTGGGGGATTACTCCATTTTAGAGTATATGCCTCTGAGGGCAAAAATGCAACAGGCAACCAAGCCATTTTGTTCAGCAAATCCAATAGTCTTTCTTCCTCAAAGAGAAACTGTGTTGTGGAGTAAATACATTGTAAGGCCAGAGTTTCAGAAGGAGAAAAGATGCTTTTCCTGAGTGCTAGAAAACAAAATGATTTAGACATATGTGCTGCATAGCCCAAAAGAACATGGCTGACTCTTTCATGAAAGAGGAGAGCAACAAATAAGGTAATAAAATTCCAATTTCGTGAATTCAAATGCTAGAGAATGGGAAGATTTTCTCTGTCTGCTGTGGATCACCGTAGGGATGACTTTGAGACTTATCACCACGGACCTCACAGGGCCTCACAGGGAGACTTGGAATAATCACCACCTCCCCTCTGACCTAATAGCCTCGTGGTCAGCTCTTGTACGCATGCTATTTGCTTACAGTATTTTTTCTCCTCTCCCCTACAATTTTTATAAGTAAATACTTTCTTTTCTGAAAGTTTCTTAACTGGTGCAGAACCTAATGACTTGATAAGAATAAATGAAGAAACATGAATCCTCTTATTACTAATCAGAATGCCTTCAGTACAGTACGTGTTCTATAGATGTTTATGGAATCAAACTTTGTTTAATCATTATCTGTATCAGGCAAACAAATGTAAAAGTTATTCATCAGGGTCTAGGTTATTTCTACCTTTTGATTTTGAGTGAGATTCATTCCTGCTACAATCCAAAAAAGTTATACTCGTGACAATTTACATAAGTGCCATCTTTCAGGGGAAAAAAATCTAAAATATGTAAAAATGACAGCTGCTTTCAAAAACCTTACTCTATCCTACATTCTCAACCTCTAACAAGAATTCTGCCCCACCACACTGCTTAAGGAAATATTTTTAACTTTCCTCCCTGCGGCAAACACCAGTGTTGTCTCCTGATTCCAATCCGACCATGTAGAAATGTACTTTACTGTTTCTAGAGACCAGGAAAGTGAAGGACTCCTCAGCCTCTGGCTTCGCTTTGGTTCTGTCCAAGCTAGTGTCACCAAGGAGATGCATTTATGTGTGATCTGGGCTGGAGGTGGGAAGTAGAACCTGGGTTTGTGCCACCTCCTTATGCTGAAAAGCTCAGCCTCAGAAGGTTTTTGTTTTTCTGTTGCAGGGAGGGAGTAGAAAATAAGGGCTGTTGTCTGCCTCAACATTGTGAATGCCAGGTAGCATTGTAACAGCAGCATGCATTTCATAGTCCGGATTGTGTCTGAGGTGGTGTTGTCCTGGAACAAACATCCTCATGCCAGTTTTCCTGCAGTGGTGGGGATGCCGGCTATCTTGATGCTTAGTGCCTGGTGTTCTGGTTTATTATGAGCCACGATCTCAGTCCTGACCATAAGGCTGCAGCACTCCTACATCAAGTGCTATATATTTGCATCTTTTTACTTCTATACTTTCTTTGGTTTACAAAAGTTACACAAGAGGAAAAATATTTCTGAGAGAGTTAAAGCTTCATAGCCAATACAAGCATAAACAACTCTTGCATGGAGTGAGTTTTTGCAATGAACCATAGACTAGGAATTACAGGTGTGATGTAAAGAAGGGTCTGCCACACAGGACATGACAAGCCTTTTCTGGGATCTAGGGGAGGAAGGCTGAGAAGAGGGCAAGAGAGAAAGTCTCCAGACTCAGGTACCTGACTCACAGCTCAGAATGAAAACTAAAACCCAAGAGAGAAACACCTAGATAAATCAAGCTCAAACTGGTCAATGGCAGGGCTGGTGCTCTTCTAACCCAGGGAGACGGCAAGCCTCTCAGAAAAGCCCCACACTCTGCATGGTCCTGAATGTGACACACGAGAGTTAGGGGAGCAATAGCTGAGAGTAGGTGAGCATTGGGACAACTAGAGTGACATAGAAAGAACAATCGAGAATTCTTAGCTCAACTAGAATGACATAGAAAGAACAATCGACCACCACCAACTAGGGAGCAGAAATACTACCTGTGTGGGAGGTGAGGAGAAAAACGTCTGACGCAAGAGGAAGTAGCTGCAAAGTTCAGGGATTTTGCAATTGGAGGCAAAGGCAGTTTGTTGGGCCAGCCACATCGTGGTAGATAGCAGCTCAACATGTTCCATGAACAGACACACCAAGGAATATCACCACAGGTACCACCGTGACAGAGACTGGTGTCCAAAGGTCAAGTAGGACAAGAAACCCCAAGTAGAAGCCAACAAGACCGCACATTACTGTCCTAATGCTACAATAATACACACAAGCTCTCCTAAGAAGATAAGTCATCCTAGAGTGGTAGAAGGAACAAAAAGGAGGCATTAAAAACACATTAAAGAATAATACTGAAGATGTCCATAAAGATAACTAAGGTAGAAAGTGGATAGTGATTGTAATATTTAAATTGAATTGAAAAGACAATGGTTGGACCAAAACTATTAGAATAAGAAAGAAGGAATACGTTTTCTGGTCAAGGAATACTCAGATTCAAGGACAAGCTAGGCTTAAATATAGAAAATTGAATTAGTTTAAAAAACAATACATCAACAGTTATGTGTAAATTTTGACCCTACTGTAATAGCTAGAATTTACTGAGCTCTTTATGTACCAATCACTGCCCTAATTAAATGTAAAGGACATTATTTCATTTAATCTTGGTGAAATCTAATTATCTTCATTTATAGGTATGGAAAATGTATCACAAATATGAAATAATTTGCCCAAGGATAAACATAATTATGTGTCACATAAAGATATCATAAAGCCATATCTATAACCAAACAAATATATCACAAATTATCCCCAATGGATAATCAGTCTCTTCAAATGTTTCCTTCCTTCGTCATCCATTTGGAAGTCAGATAGTATATAGACAGATGGTAATGGCTGTTTGCTCTATGGGAATGAAGAGAAGAAGAAAACTTACTCATCATAGTTAAGGTGCTTTTTCCGTGTCTAGAGTTTGCTTTCCTTGCCTTATTCTTGACAATATTTCCAGCTTCATGAACACAGACAGAGAATAAAAGGGGAAACCCAGGTGTTTGGACCTAGAGTAAATGATCGATATAAAATACATACTTCCCGTGTCCTCTTCTTGGATTCAAGCCACTTATTCTCTGGCTAATTCATATAAAAAGGACTATCAGCTCTAAATCCTGAAGCAAAATTATAAAATCAAGTTGCTCATTATTTTAAGAATTCTAATGCAACATGATCTTAGTGTGGCACATGACAACATGAAAGAACTTGCCTGCGGCATTCTCCTTTTTCGCTATTCTTTGAGACTGGGCCTGGAACATGCGCAATCAGAATCCACTCAGTCATTTCTACTGCTTCCCAAAACTCTCAAACCTTTGCTCACAGCACTTTGCTCAGACCACGCAGGCTTATCACAGAGCAGACGCTGCGCTCCGGCCCCACCCCGCCCAACCAACCCCGCCAGCCAGGTTAACTTTCTTTCCCAGCCCATCTGGCCGCCCCGGAAGCTGAGGAGGCGGTCCCAGGCGCCAGCCGTTAGCTCCGCGTCTGAGAGCTGGAATTAGTGCAGAAAGCAACCCCCTCAGCCATAAACTGTCTGGTTTGGGTCTAATTACTTTCCTGAGAATTTGCAGGTTGCGGTCGCCGAGCCGGTTCTGGATGGCTGTTTTTCCAACTCGTGCTCCCACTGCCAGACTGCTGAGCTGGAAACTTTCTCAAAGGATCAGAAGCATATTTCACTCCAGCTGCTGGGCTCCTGTCTTTGTCCTCTTTTTCATTAAAACACCAACAATTACTTAGTCTGTCCTAAGTAATGTTTGTTTTTGTACAACAAGCACTTATAAATGCTTACTGAATGAATGATTTAAGCATAAATCAAGGATAGCCACGTAAAACAGATTTAATTTTAAAATAGTATTTTTTTTCAACATAACATCATTGTCCAGATGTCGAAGAATGATCCCGGTTGATTCTGAAACTTTGATATGGGTAAGACTCACCTGGAGAATTTTGTTGCAATGCAGGTTATGGTTGGGCCTGAGCTTGTTAAAGCACCCGGATGATTCTGTTGGCTCAGATCACACTTTAATAGCAATGTCCTAATCTGCTCCAACAACTGTTTTTACCCTTATTAGAATCTTAGTGAGCTTCTAGGGCCATCAAAATTTATCTATGATTAATAAAATCATATTTATGTCTTGGCACATAATAAGCGATTAATAAACAAACATTAAAATAGTATTCTAATCAGGAAGAAAATAAATTTGGCTTACATAAAGGATGGGGAAATTTTCCTACTCATTGCAAAAAAAGAGTTTACAAGGAGAGTCTTTTCAGTCCTATGTCTGAACTTTCTATAAAGTAAACGCAGTATGCTCAGTTTTGCACCATGGCTTAAACCTTCAGCTATGTGTTCAGAGTATGGTGTGGTTCTTCCAAAGTTCTCTGTTACAGGGAAGAGAAGGGGAAATGGAAAATATAGTTAAAACAAGTCATTAGTCCATGTACTAGTGTTACGTGTCAATTCGCCTGGGCCAAGAGTTTTTCAGATATATAATTAAATATTGTTTTTCTATATGTATGTCAGCATGTTTCTAGGAGAGATCAACATTCAAGCTGGTGGATGTAGCACATGGCCCTTCCCAGCATGAGTGGCATCATCCAATCCTTTGAGGGCCAGAATAGAAGAACAAAAAGGCAGAGTAAGATTGGAGCCGCTTGCTCTCTGCGCAACTGCTGAGCTGGGACAAGGATCTTAGGTAGTAAATTTAAGTTTATATAAACAGACTAAAATGACTAAGGAAGTTAATTGCGGTTTTCCAGAAATCAAAGGCTTTAAGACAGAATGAAAAGAAACAAGGTATTCCCACCAATGAATTCAAAGCATGATTTTGGAAGAAGGTTCTCATGTGTGTATGGTACTGTTAGGACTCATATTGGTATACAGGGTTTCTATAAATTAGATAAAGACATAAAAGTCTCTACTTAAACTTTATTCCTTGACCATAAATATTTAAAACAGTAATCATGCTCAACTAGGAACTAGTATTCAAGTTAGACTCTTAATAGGAGGTGGATGGTAAATATACAACCTAAAATGCAAGGACTTGAGTTGTATGCCCGAGTTCACGACAGAGTCATCAATTATCCGTACAAGGCTCACACCTTATTTTATTTTATTTTTCTTCCTTCTTCCTCAATCTGTACCACCATATACACCCCTGTAAGAAATCACTCTAATGTGTTCAGCATTTTTCTTGGATATGTAGGTATATTTCAAATACGATACTATATTGTTGTGTGTTTATATTTTGGGGTTTGTCCAAGTAAATAACATAACAGACCTTAATTTTTCCTCCCAACTCTATGTTTGAAAGATCTATCCACATAAACATATTTTTAATTTTTACCTTGTGAGAATCCACAATACTCCACCCATCTATTCCCCTAGAGACAGAGACTTGGGTTATTTACCATGTCCTGCTATACAGATATTTTTATACATGCCTCCTTAGGAACCTGAGCACAAGATCTGTGAGAAAAAAAAGGTGGGCCACAAGACCTTCACATGTTAAATTAAACTAAGTGCCTTTGTACTGTTCTCCAGATTAGCCTTTTGAGTCTCTAAATCTAGAGACTCATAGATCATAAATCTATATAGTCTCTGCTTTGTCCGTTTCTCCATTGCTTCTCTATTCTTTAAAGATTCCTTGTACTGTAGCTATTGATCCCTTGTCAGTTTTTGATTTCTCAAGTGATTTATCCCAATCTGGTCCTTTGAAGAGAAATTTACAATTTTTATGGAAATTAATCATTTCATTTCATGTCTTATACTTCTGAAGACTCAATTAATCTTCCACAAATCAGAATCATAGAGATATTATCTGATACATTTATATTCACTTTATACTTTTACTTTTCATATTTAAGTCTACAACCCATCTAAATTGGTGCCTGTTTTTGCAATATTATCTAATAAATAGGTAACCCTCTTCTTTCAGGACCAGGTTTCAGGGCCTCCTATATACATGGATTTCTTCTAAGCACTTGATCATGTTCATTTATTTAGCTTTTAGCAATCTTACGTTTCAAAACAGATTGACGTTTTTCTGAGATAAACTTAATTACATTGTTATATATATTTTTAGTGTCTGGATTCAACTTCCTGACATTTATTCTGTAAGTTTGTATCTGCACGAATAAGTGAGAACCATTTAAAAGTGACTTCTTGAAATATTTGTAGAAGTTATGATCTCTATAGGCCTGATTTTCAGCCTATAGAACACAGAGTTTGTAGTGAGCATAGATTCCTTAATTCCAGAGGAAAGTAGCTCTCTCTCTCTCTCTGTCTCTAGAAGATAAATCAACCAGTCTAATCCAGTCGCAGGACTCGTTCTCTCCTCTATCAATGATTGCTCTGGGAATCTGTGTGTGACCCAGTTCTGGCCAAAGGGACATAATATGACACGTGCTCTGGAGTCCCCTTCCCCTTCCTCTGGAAGGGAAAAGCCTATGCCTCCTTCTTTCTTTTCTAAACCAAATTCGGTTTATTCCAGTAACACAGGCTGATTTAACATTTGAAAATCAATGTAATTCACTGCATCAAATGATTAAATTAGAAAAATCATATGATCATCCCAGTAGATGCAGGAAATGATTTTGTTAAATTAAAATTCATTCATGATAAAATTGCTGCAATACTAGAAATAGATGGGAACAGCTTATTGTATAAAAGGGTATTTGTGACTCTTACTGCAAGCGTCATGGTGAATGGTAAAACACTGATTTACTTTTCAATGAGGACAAGATAAGGATGTCTGCTGTCACTGCTTCTAACCACCACAGTCCTGACTACTGCAATGAGGGAAAGCAAGAAAAAAAGGAAGAAAAAAATTGGAAGAAAAATTTGAAACTTCCATTTTCCCCAAATGACATGACAGGTATGTAAAAAAGAGGAATCTACATATAAACTATTAGAATTAATACATGAATTAAGAACAGTCAATACAAAAAATATGTATTATGTCTTTATAGCAGCAATTTAAATTTAAATTTTAAAAATTTAAATGTAAAGAACATTTATAAAGACTTTTAAAAACATCCACTAGCTTGGGGGGAAAAGTGTAATGAAAACAAAAATCTACAAAATATTACTGAGAGAAATAAAGAAACCTAAGAAAATAGTGAGAGGTATATGTTTATGTATTGTAAATTACCATTGTAAAGATACAGATTTCCGTGGTGCAGGTAGAGATCCACTAAAACTCCAAACAAAATTCCCACAGACATGTGTGGACACTAACTTAAATGATATATAGAAACAAAAAGGATGAATAATACCTAAGAACTCTTGAAGAAGAATAAATCAGAAAATTTCTACCACTAGATGTAAAGCTACATTAGTTAAAACAGTGACATATTGGTACAAAAATAGACAAACTACCCCCAACACCCCCAAAAATAGACAAACTAATGTAATAGAATAGACAGACAATCTACCATAAGATGGCAAAACAGAAATCCCAAGACCAGCCCCTCTTCCCTCCATAAAGACACTGACTAAACAATAGGCAAACGAAGTCCCTCTGCGAGAAACCCAGAAACCAGTTTAGAGGCTCCGTTGCAAAATCAGCCAGATCAAAGCCAATAGGAAATCTAGAGTTACTGACTCAGTGTTGTCCCTCCTGGCCAAGGCACAGCATGGTCAGGAGAAAACTCCCAGGTCTCAGATTTTTGTGGAAAGAAGAAGAAATTTAAACATAAATCCAATATTCAGAATGTTCTGGGGACTGCCAGGGGTTGTGATTGGCTTTGCCTGAATCTAAGTGCTGACCAGAAGGGTGTTATGTTAGCAGCGACTAAGAATCAGTGCAATGGTTTGGAGCACTCACTTGCCATAGCCCCTTCCCCATCTCAGTGAAGAATGAATGGGAGAAAACTGTCAGCCCTCCCTGGGAGGGGAAGCGTTGGAGCATGTAGCCTGTATTCTGGCTTCTGGAGGAACCCAACAGAACAGTTTCCAACTTGCTCTGCATCAGTATTGATACTCAAGATGCCTCCAGGCCACTGAAGATGAAAGAGGGCTGGCAACTGCTGTTGCTCCAGAGGACCCTCAGTACAGCAGAGAGGGGCTGGGACAGTTTGGTGACCTCTCCCTCCGGGGAACAGGGAAGAATAGGGGAACACCAGTCTAGCGTTCTGATTTTCAGAGAGATGTTTGAAAAAGCAGAACACAGAAACCAGAGTAAGATGGCAGAATCAGAAGCCACAGAGACCCTCATTAGCTTGGTGGCCAAGGGATTGCCATCCCCCAGCATCAGGCAGCACAGCACAAAGACTCATTTGCCAGCACGCAGGACTACAAGCACAGAGCTTTGCCATACAGCTCAGTGCCAGGCTGGCCAAACAAAATCAGGAAGATTCAAGTGGTGCCCATCCACAGTCCAGCGCCAGCAAGCAGAGCCTCTAGACCCGCTCTGGTGCCAGGCAGAGACGAGGACCTAGTGGAATGGAGCTGTATTTCAGCCCTATCACCTCTGACTGCCTACAGCAGTCTCAGACCATAAGTACAACACAGGAACAGGCAGACCGTACTGTAGCAACACGGACCTTTTTCTTGCCCCTGTGCTTCACTGACCCAAGCTGGAGATTGTGAGGATGGACTGCTGTTTGTATGCACTAACACAGTCTATTCTGAGCACACCAACTAAGGATTTGTGACAAATGGGCTCACGGAGCCCTCTAGGGCCTAAATAATGGTAACATATCAAAAACTGACTCATGGCAAATCTGAATTTAAGGCACCATCCAGTGATCAAATAGCAGTGATGACCACAGGGGCAAAGAATATAAGCAGCCTGCTTAAAATTTCTGGAGGGATAGGAACAAACAAAGCCAAATAACAAAGACTGGAATAAACACCTAATATTTCAGTGTGCCAATAATGTGTATACCATCAAGCATAAAGAACTTTCATGGAGACACGACCTTAACTAACAAATTGTCTCCAAGTGGTCATAAAGCAATTAATGAACTCGCAGAGATTTTGAAACAGATGATTTTAAAGAAACTCTAGAAACTTAAAGAAAACAGAAACACAATTCACTACTTTATCAGAGAAACTTAGATTTGAATAATTTTTTTAAAAATCAAACAAATCCTGGAGCTGAAAAGTACAGTAAACAAAGTGAAAAATTCAATAAAAAGATCAATATCAGAATACTTAAAACAGAAAAAGAACCAATGAGCACAAGACTTTGTGAAAACACAAAGTAAGAGGAGAAAAAAGTGAAAAGCAATGAGAAAATTAATAAGAACTTTGGGATGGAATTATAAGAACAAATTTTCAAGTTACTGGGGTTTAAGAGTGACAGCAGAGTGTCAAAGGGTAGAAAGAATATTTAAGGAAATAATAACAGAAAAATCCCAAACATAATAAGGATACAAAACATCAAGAGAAAACAATAACACCTAAAGGTGCTTCAACTGTCCTGAAACCATGCTTCTCAGCAGGAGATTTTAGGCCAGGAGAGAATGAGATAAGATATTCACAGTGCTGAAGGAAAATATCTGCCAACCAAGAATACTGTACCCAGCAAAGCTATGCTCTGTAAATGAAGGGAAAGTAGAGCTTGAGATGTGATTCAGTGGTAAAGCACTTAGTTAGCATTCATGAGGCCCTTTGTTCGATCCCTAGAGTTACCTGATAAGAAATGAGAAAAAGGCATTCCAAGACAAACAAAAGTAGAAAGAATTTATCACCACCAAATCTGCCCTACAAGAAATGTCAAAAGGAATTCTCCAAAATGAAAGAAACAGATGCTAAAGGGCAAGAAGAAAATATCTGAAAGTATAAAATGTACTGCTCAGAATAACTCTACAGACAGACTTAGAAATCTCTAATATTGAAAATACAGTGTGTAAACATTTACACTTTAGTACAAAGACTAAAAAACAAAACAACTAAAATAAAAACTACTTTATATATTAAGAGATAGCCAATGTAAAAATGAGAACATCAGTGTATAAATAGAACATCAAAAATTCAAAATGTAGGGAGGAATGGAGCATAAATCTTGAGTTTTTATTAG
>PVJO010021145.1:0-30602 GCA_004026905.1 Hystrix cristata | reverse complement strand
TCCAGAACTGCCCAGCTGAGCTGCTCCCAAATTCCTGGCCCACCAAAAAGGGGAGAATGAAATTTCCTATTTTAAGACATTTATTTCTGTGGTCATATTCTGTGCAGTGATAGACAATTAATAGAAATGGCCATTGTTCCAAAGCCCCAGGGGTGCAATACTGCCTTAACAGTTTATAATAATAGTTCTTAAAGTAATTATAAATATTTGGTCACTTTAGTGGTGTGTAAACATCTTGCTCACTTATGCTCATTTGATAGTGGAATTCATTTTCTTTCTCCACAATGTTCTGCCTCATTTAAAGGTAGCCAAATTCCCAGGTGCTAACTTTTGCGCAATATTCAGCATAGTATTGTAGAAAAATCTGGTCTTTGGAGTCAGTAAAACTCAGATTTCTATTTTTTTTTAATTTTAAAGGCGCATTTCCATGACTTTTGACAAATGGATACACCCCTCTAACAAAAACACCAGTAAAAATGAACTTTCAATAATCCTGGAAAGGTTTCTCATGATCCACCCTGCTCAATCTCCACTACCCTACAGGCAACCTGTGTTCTGATTTCAGTCATAATGGATTCGTTTTACTTGTCCTTGAGCATCAGGTAAATGAATTATGTAGCAAGTAATCTGTCTACCTATTCTCACTTGGTACAATGTTCTTAAGAGTCATTCATGTTGGAATGGACCAGGGTTTCACAGCATTTACTACTAATTAGTATTTCATTGAATTAATACGATGTCAGATGCTTCGAGTGGATACTTGGGTTGTTTCTAGATTGGGACTATTAAGCTTTTATAAATACTTTTGGACAATTTTTTCTTCGGCATATCTTTCCATTTATTTTGAGTAGAAGTGGAATTGCTAAATCATAGGAGAGATATAGGATTAAACTGTATATTTGTAAGAAACTGCTAGTTTTCCAAAGCACTTGTATCATTTCCTTCCCAGAGCAATGTATAAGAGTTCCAATTACTCCACATTCTAGCCCATATTTGATGTTATTCTTTCAATTTTAGCCATCCTAGTAAGTGTATAGTGATATTTCTTTGTGACTTAATTTGCTTTTCCCTAATGACTGATGACAATGGGTTTTTCTGTATATTCATTGTCCAGTTATACATTTTCCTTTATCAAGTATTTGTTCAAGCCTTTGACACCTTTGTATGACTTTTTAAAATATTATTGATTTATAGAAATTATTTTATATTATGGATATGTGTATTTTGTCAGATACCTGCCTGTGAATTATTTCTCTC
This sequence comes from Hystrix cristata, assembly GCA_004026905.1. NCBI lineage: Eukaryota > Metazoa > Chordata > Mammalia > Rodentia > Hystricidae > Hystrix > Hystrix cristata. Next base: position 29,345 of record PVJO010021145.1, on the reverse strand, counting down.
CATTTGTAATTTTACTAACAGACTTTTATAAATCACCAAGAGTCTTTAATTTTGGTAAAGTCTAACCTGTTAGGGTTTTTCTCCTTTGGAGTTAGTGCTTTTTGTATCCACTCTAAGAAATTTTTGCCTATGTAAAGTTTTAATATAGTCTTCTGTATCTTAAATAAGATTAATGGTGTTGTCTTTTACATATATGCCCATGATTCATCTTAAGTTAATCTTATTATGTGATAAGGAAAGTGCTGGAAATTTCTTTCCTCCCCATGTGTTGACTAGATTTTCTTTTTCATTAAATTGCTAGAGCTTTATTTTTAAGACGATGGATCCAAATGTGTAGGTCTATTTGTAGATTCTTTCACTCTGTTCTATTGATTTGTCTGTCCTTAGGCCAATATTATATGGTACTTACTGCTGTAGGTGAATACTCAGTCTAGTAATCATACAGCATCAGCCCTCCAGGTTTTCCTTTTTCAAGACTATTTTGTTTTCTAGGTCTTTGCTTTCCCATATAAATTTTAGAACAAACTTTTTAATTTCCAAAGACCTCCTATAACTTTTGTGTAATTATGCTGTTCAAGTCATTTGTTCATTTCCTCTAAGCTATTGAACTTATTTATAGTATTCTCTTATTACCTCTTTACCGTCTTTAAATTCTGCACTGTTTTCCCATCTTCCATTCATTCAGAGTTTCTTTGCATTTATCCTGCTTCAGGTTTGCTCAGATTTTTGGATCTATATGCTGACACTTTGATAAAATTTAAGAGATTCTGAAGATTTTTTCTTGAAATATTTTCTCTGCTGTATTTTGTCTCTGAGCTCCTTTGAGGAGTTGCACGCACAAGACTAGCCATTTGATACCATCCCTCACACTACTCAGGCTCTCTTTATTTTTTAAGACTTCCCAACATTGCTCCTCAGTTTGGATCACTTCTAGCAATTGGTCTCACATACGTTGATTCTATCTTCTATCATGCCTAATATGCTAATTCATTAAATCAGTTATGTGTAATTATTATAATTTTCAGTTTTACTATTTCCAAATATTCCCTTTTAAAAAGTAGTTTTCACTTCTTGGCCGAGATTCCCTATCTTTTCAATTGCTACATCTATGTTTTTCTTCACATCCTTCAATACATTTATAATAGCTGTTTTAAAGTTACTGTACACTAATTCCAACATTTGGATTATCTTGGTGTCACATCTGTTGACTTGTTTTCCTATAGATTATGGCTCATCAGTGACAGATTTTTCATATGTTTACCACTTTTTTGAATGTATGTTAGACATTTTAAAAAATACATTGCAGGGAATCTGGAGCATACGCTCTTCTTTTAAGGAGTATTAAATTCTGTTTGGGGAGGAAGGTGTTAAATTATTAACAGATACCCTCAGTTTTCCAGGCATTGCCTTCTCCTTTTTGAGCCCGGTTCATTTTGTCTTTATCCTGGTGATTGATCCTGAGTCTCAGGCTTGCTCATTACTTCCGCAGCTTGGCCTTTTTGCATTTGGCCCTTGAGGTCTCAGCCAAATGCTTTCCATGCACAGTGAGGTCTGTACCTCGGCTGGCCTGGAATCCCAGCACCTCTCAGCTCTCTGTGATCTCTAAGTTTCCCTTTAATTTTTACACGACTGAAGCTGCTCCAGTAAGTCCTGTGTAGTCTTGCCCTGGGTACAGGCAGTAGGATCCCTCACACACAGGTCTCACCCTGGTATTGCTTGCAATTCTTGCCTCTTTGGTACTCTGTCAAACGAGCATGAGCTCTGCCTCCTCAACACAGCAATATCAATTCCTTTGGGCCTCCCCTCTCCACCGTGATCTTGGGGATGTTCCCCTGAGCAGAAAGCCCAGATAAACACGAGGCTAATCTTGGTGATTCTCATTTCTTCAGGTACTCAACCCTGAACTGCTTGATGTTCGATGCCTAAAAACGTTTTATTTGTGCAGTTCTTAGAATTTTGTCATTGTTTTGGTCAGAAATGTCAATTTGTATGAGCTACTCCATTGCGACCAGAGCCAGACTTAATTTTGATCCCTTGACCTGACACCGTCTTGCAGCATAATCTTCGGCAAACAGATGTAACGTCTGTCTTCCTTGTTTATTTACAAGTAGGGATCATAATACTTAGATCATAAACTCAATGAGAATGGTTATTTGCCTATTTTACTAATTTCTGTATCTCCAGTGTTTAACATAGTGCACAGCATGCAGAAAATGCTCAACAAATGTTTATTACTTAACTGTATTAATTCATTACTTTGTTTATTTAAGAAAGGTTACTAAGTGAATATCTACTACACAGAGATGTTGTAATGATATATTTAATGAAATCACTCATGTAAGGTGCCCAGTACAAAATTTGGGTCAGAGTGAGGATGCAGGACATTATAGATATTTTTTAAAAATTGCTATATATGATTTGAGAATAATTATATTTACAGGTCCTAGAATCTAAGGAAATGATACTGAAGGAAAAAATCAACAGTATCTCAGGAAAGAGCTAGTCACAGGCTTCATGTGAGGACTTTACTGACTAGTTCATGAACGCCACAGTTAGTTTCACAGAATCGAGGTCAGCTCATCCTTGTGATTGATTCTGCTCCTGATGCATTTGTAAGCCTGGTGCTCCCAGTCTGTTGGGCAGAGTGCTGGCCACTTGGCTGACCGGTGGGTGTTGGTGTTTTCTCCCAGCTGGGTTGGGCAGGCTGACAGAGCTCACCTGGCCGCATCTCTGTGCTGGTCCCTGAGGACAGTGTCCTTGCCTGCTCTAATGAGTCTCTTCAGTCAGATAGCTTGTAAACAAGCCATGATTTCTGGCTCAGTGTGAGCTACAGCTGCACTGGGGAGGCCAGAAAAGCAAGAAGCAAGAGGGAGCCAGATTTATGAAGCTCTGGGGTGGTGTGCGCATCTCCGGCTACCTGATTAACTGTCCCTTTTATGCATTTTGCTTTACTTTCCACAGTGCTTCTCCCATCTGTGACCTCATTTGATCCTCACAGAAGCTCCTTAGAGGACAAAGAGCAGAATTGCTTGTCGCCATGTGCAGATAAAGAAGCAGAGCCTGGAAGAGATACTATGTCTTGGCCAGGAACACACAGCGAGGAAAACTGAATTAGCCTGCTTCGGAATCCATGTGGCAGAGAGCAAGTATTTTCTCCACGATCTAGAAACAATCTAAAAACACTCTTCCACCAAATAGTGGTCACTGCAGAGCATGCCATGGCACAGCAAGGCCTGTCTGCCTTCGCACAGAATCTGAGGGAGCCAGGACTCAGTGGAGCCTTAGGCATCAACAGGCCCTGCCGCCTTGGTCTTTGGAGGCTAAATCAGCATCTGAGAATGCTCAAGCCATTCACCGAAGCTCAATAGCCAGCTTAGAGGACAGCCATGACATCCTCTCATGTCTCCACTTGTTGTTTTTCCTCACACCTGCTTTTCCTTAAAAGCATCCCTGGCTTTGGATTCCTGGAATCAAGGAGAAAAAGACAATGGAGGCTTTGGAGTGTGTATAGCACTCAGGCCCAGACTCCACGCTGAGGCTGCCAGTCGATCTAACAGGTTGCCATCAGAGAGCACCTCTATGAAGGAGGTGGGCTAAGGCGCCCATCAGGACCACAGACCGTTTCTCTAATCTCAAGCTGAGTCAAGCTGTATTGATCAGAACCAGTTGGGAAATGAATTACTGAGGCTGATCCATAAAGGAATTCAATCTGGAGATGGAGCAAACTCTCGTCAGGATTCCTTACTGGGCACTCCCTGCCACAAGCTAAATAAAGCAAACAAACAGACCCGCACACAAAGGGAGGACTTTCTCATGGAATGAAATGACGTTGTGGTTGGGGAATGTGGGTCTAACTAATACCATGGTAATTGACCACTTTTTAATAACCAACAAATCGATCCCTCTCTAACAATGCTTCTGAGAAGTGAGAATAAAAAGGAACTGTACCAACAAAGGGTGAAGGGAATGAAATTAAACCCCTCGCTTGGCTATTTCAGTATCCATAAAAAGAGAGTGTGATTCTGTCAGAAACTACATTCTACAAAGAATCCAAACTGTTACCTCATTTAATTAGGTGGTGGAATGAGTGTGGGGAAAGAGGGAACCTTCTGGGTGAGGGGAAACCAGCCAAAAGAGCGAACCTTCAGTTTCAAAATTGCTTAGCAAAAGCAATTTTAATTGCTGCCTTTGTTATAAAAGATTAAAGGTAGTTACGTCCTGGTGTACCTCACTTAAAGCAATCAATATGTTCCCGAATAGTTATGTGCAAATCAAATTTTGGTAAATCAAATCCAATTTTATATGTCCTCAGGGAAGCTTGCTGTTTCAAGGAACCCATTTAGTGAGTCTCTTTGTAAAACTTAAAACCGTCCCTTAATTAATTAGATTGGTAGGTTTAAATTTTTGTAGATTATGATAAATCATGTCAATAGAATTTTGTCACTCTCTCCAATACTGAGGAAAAGGGCTTGAAAATGAAATGGAAATGAAATGGCTTAGTGAACATATATCACAAGCAAGAGCGCCTCCTGTGCTAGAGATTACTTCCTGTATTTTGTCACATTTGCTGCTGCAACACTGTGCAATGGTAGCCACTGCTTAGCTTTAGGACAGTGAAACTCTAAGAGAGGATCCAAGAGATACTTCAAAACAGTTTTAAGAATGATGTAGTCCCACTATCACAGCAGAGGTTTCTCTTTGCAGCACTCCAGAATTATGGCTCTTTGGGCATTGTGCAGATAATGCTTGAATGCGTTGTGGTGTTCATTTATAAATGTATTCACTAAGTATTTATTGAGCATTAATTATGGGGAAATGAGGTCCTTCTGGAGAAACAGAAGCCAAAGACTCACCCTTAGTAGAATTCCCAAGAAAGGCAAATATTTAATAAATAATAACACAAATAACTTGTGCGTTCTTGTTGTGATAAACACTATGAAGTTGACCTGTAAGACATGCTATGGTGTGATTATGTCCTCCAGAGCTCCTGGGTTGAAAACTTAATCCTCAGTGCAATGGTGTTAAGAAGTAGAACCTTTAAGAGATGGCAGGTGATGAGGGCTTTGCCACTCATTAATGGATTAATGCCATTATCACAGAAGCATTTTAAGTATCACAGAAGTGAGTGGTAACAGGGGAAGGCCTGCACCCTCCCCACTGGCTTTCATGCACACTCTCTCAAAGCTGATGCTTCCTGTCACATTACAATGCAGCCTGGAGGCCTCGCAGATGCAGTCTCTCATTGTTGAATTTCCCAGCCTCCAGAGCCGCACATTTTATTGTTTATAAATTACCTAGACTCAGGTGTTCTATTGCAGCAACTCAAAACAGACTAAGAGAGGAAGCTGTGAAAGTTACCAGGAAACACTGACCCAAAGAAGCTGCATTTCATCTGTGATCTGGAGGATGAACAGGGGTTAGGACAAAGGGGAGCAATTAGAGACCACTGTGTAAGTTTGATGCATTCAACTTATTCTTTGAAAAGCTCACTGTGGCTGCCATCTGAAAAATGAAGAGGAACAGGGAAAAGGTGGAAACAGACAGACCTATGCTCTAGAGGATGCTGGTGGCTTGGGCCAAGGTGCTAGCAGTAGAGATGGACAAAAGTAGATTGTCCTGAGAATCCTTTGGGAGTAGAATCAACAGGACTGGATATTGAAAGGATATGACAGTGAAGGACAGCAGAGGGTCAAGAGCGTCCCTTGTGTTTCTGGATTGCAAAAGCAGAGAGATAGTTATGGCATCCAATGAAGCTGAGAATGTTGCTGGAGGAGGAGATTTGGGGGAAGATACCTGGTACGATTAATTCTGGGCACGCTGAGCCACAGTGGCCCCAATGGAGATGCTCAGTGACTGAGTTTTGGACTCACTGATTTTTCCAATGTGGCAGATGAGGATCCTCTTGCAGGGATGCCAGTGCACCATAATCCTCCGTCACTGCTACAGGGTCAAGGACACAGTTTCAATAGCAGAGGACCAGAGTCCCAGGGAGACGAATTTTATCAGGCGGTCAATGTAAGCTGTAATGGGAACATAGCATCCAATAGGGACTGAGTGACAGGAGTGGGCCCAAGTCATAGGACTTTTCTTGGGTCATCAAGATAATGAAAAGAGTAAGAAGTACACACATTTGGCCTTTGATTACAAAGCATTGTGGTAGGAGGCAGCAATATGACAGTAGGAGTAAACTCCTGTCAAATGTGTAAAGCACTGTAGAGTGGCACGCACCATACTGGGCAGGTACTGCACTTGGCAGAACTTCTCACATATGCCATAATAGGCAGCTAGCAACTTTGGAGAGAGGAAAGAGATGAGCTGGGGTTTGGTTCTGTCTTGTGTATCATCTCTTCCTAGATGCACTTGTCTTTATGTCATGCTGTGTCTTCAGGAGCTGGGGGCCTTGTCTTCTTCCTACAGATTCTTGATAGTCCCACAGTCTAAGTCAGAAATGAACCCCCATAATAGTCTACTTCCTCCAGTTGCATATGGCAGAACTCCACCTAACAAAGATATTTAGGTGGATTAGTAACAGGCCCATGGACACAAGATGCGCAAATGAATGTCACTCCTGAGACCAAATCATTGGCCAAGAAATGCCCTGCTTCCTCCAACATGTCAGAATCTCAGCCTGGAAACGTCAGCGTGTGCTTCTGCCACCACATCAAGATAGCTCCTTGACACAGAGAAATGCGAAAATCTACAGAGAGGGTTAAAGGAAAGCAAAGAGTCAAAGAAAAAGCCTGTACCTGAGGACATTGCCTGAGGTCCTTGATCTATCTCCTACTGGAGGAAATTTACTCTTGGTTTCCAGTTTATATAAGCTCCCATATTTTATTTCCCATCTAGACCGGTTCAGGTGAGGGATTTTGCCAAGTGAAACTTGAAATTTTCTGGTTAATTCCATGCATGTAATTCAGTTCTTCTCCTTTTGGTCATCAAATTGCATGTGCAGAATTAGACAGAACTAGTCACGATGCTCTCTGACTGCAGGAATGAGGAATTTTCCCAGAAGGTACGCATCCTTCTTTGGGATGAAATCACCAACAAGATAATGCAGGCTTCCTAGAGCAAAAGAACCTACTGTATTACCCCAAATTAAGGATTGTTCAGGTGCCAAAACGCTGCATTTAGGCAATATAAAGTATAACACAAGTTATTTAGATAATTTTGAAATATCTATTACTCTGATCTCCAGAAAGAGTGTCCTCAAATATATTGTGCATCCTCATCAAAAATTTCACAACAACTTGAATTGACCCACAAAACTAGATGCAAACTATTTGAAAATCTGAGTTTGTCTAGACTTTCTCAGAGCCCTTCTGTCTGAGGTAGGACTGGCTCTTGGCCCTGCTGCCTGGACCCTCTTCATGTTTAAGGTAAGAGATATGATCCTGCGGTCAACACTATGGGGAATAGAAGGAAGGCATGAGCTAGTGGCCAAGTAGGTAGCTCCTGGCAGAGCAAACAGGGAAGCAGCACCCTAGAATCTAAATTACAGTTTGCTTTGTGCTTTGGGGATCCTATTGGACTGGTGATCTGCCCTGCTGTAGTCATCCTTTGAAACTGTTAATCATGAAGAATGCAAAAATAAAATCCACCATAGAAAAGCCACCACTAAGATATCCAGTATATCGTGTCTCCCTTCCCTTCCACTGCTTGTCTTTTATCACATCTTACCAGAGCTATTTCTGTCTGTGGGGAGTTAGCAGGAAGATCACATATTGTACAGAGAGCGGGGTGTTAAATTTATGCAAAGGAAAGGAATGTGTTATGGCAAAAATTATTTATTGCATGGCGTCTCCCTTGAGGGTTAGTCTCTTGTTAGAGCTTTAAGGACAGCAGCTCTATATTTGTCACACGGCAGAGCCACTCTCTTGCCTGCCTCCCGCTGTCAGTGCCAAGATCGTTTATGTAAAGTCGTGATGCAAACCTGGCACCTTCAGGAGGCACGATCTGGTCTAACAGAGTATCTTGCCTTGTAGCCATTTGTGTTCTGAGAGGAGTGAGTCTTCAGCTGGGAGAAAGGAGAAAGATGAGAACAGGAAAAGAGTGTCCTGGACTTGGGCCACATCGTGGCAAAGTAACTAGCTAAACAGTGAGACATTTTATTGAGCTCTGAGGATTTTAGAAAGTACACGCTGTGGGTTAGCATCGGGTCCCTGAGACCTGAGATGGAATTGTGCTTTGACCACTTGCTAGCTGTGGATCTCAGCGCTATGTAGCATTGCTGAACTGGCATCATCTTGCTTGTGAAACAGGAACATTCCACCCATTTGCATTGTGTTCTGAGAAGTAAAATAAAGCATGTGCTCAATAGAAGGTGCTAAAATCATGTTAATTTTCTCCCCTTTTAATAAAGTTAAACATGAATTCAGTGGTTTTCCAAAAGGATCCATTCCCTGGATCATGTGGGTAGTTTTCCTTAGGCAGTGATGACAAATGCTTGGTGCTCATAATCCTAGCTTCCTTTTTCCTTTCTGTTATCAGACACTGAGCATTGATCAGGCCCACTCTTTCTTAAGGATGCCACAGTACTGTCCTCAAAAAGTGCTGGTCACTTAAAATCTGAGATGATATAGAACATAAAGTACTTTTTCCATCTGTGGTCCAGATTGTATTCATAAATTATTCTGTTAATAATTGCACCTAGATTGTATAGGTGGTTTTAATGCACATTAAATGTATAAATGGACCTCTAGGTACTTGGAGGACACTCACTTTGGAAAGACAAGTCAACATATTCTTGTTCTCGATTCAAGAGATGAATCACAAAATTACTATCTCACTTTTGGGCATTTACGTCCCACAGCATATGTTCTTAAAAAGAGAAAGGTGTCAACTGATCCTCAGCTTCTCATGTGCATCTAGGGAACAGGGCTACTCAGTGAGGCGCTGCATGCATTATAGGTTAAGAGCTGAACTTTATAGTGAGACAATCTCCACCAGGTGCCAGCAATGTGACTTCAGGGATGTTAGCAAACTTACTGGTCTCAGTTTCTTTATCTGTACAGTTGCACGATGAGTATAACAAATGCCTAACTCCAGGGCAGCTGCGAAGATTTTAAGAGAGCGTGCTCATAAAGCACAATCATAGCCACAGGCTTACATTCAACAGGTGTTATTATCATTTGAATCATGTCCAGGGATAGGGAAACCCATGAAGCTCGAAATCGTGGTACCATAGAACAGAAAAGGAATTGGAAACTGGAGATACTGGGGAAGACAAGGCTATAGAACACTCACTAGCTATCTCCCAATGTTTAGGACATATTTAATAACAGCTGATTATATTACAGTTCTCCTCATCCTCTCTGATAACTGGCTAGGCCATGTGACTCACCTTGACCAATAAAATTCAGGAGAAAGTAATGATTGTCACAACTGATCTCATGAACCACTCATGGTTCCTCCATCTCACTCTCTCCTTGGTCCCAGGCCAAGGGAGAGAATGGTCCTCCAGTGCATGACCCAAAATGAGGAAAATCAGAGGAGAGATTCAGCTCACCCGGAACTGCTGTGTATATGAGTACGAAAAAAAATTTGTGTTATTAAATCACTGAATTCTGGAAGCCATTTGTTACTCACCATAATTTGACCAAGCTAAGACGTTTTCTTTTTAAGCTTGTGGAGTATAATTAACACCAAAGGGTAGAATTTGAAACACTTTCTTTCAATATAGAAAGTAGCTTTCTGTCACTAACAGCTGCCTGAAATTAAAGTGGGCTGCCTGGGTGGAGAGTGAGCTCCCTAATGTTGGAAGTATTGAAATAAAGTTGCATAATTAGTCTTGTCCAATATTATACAGAGCCGTGACAGTAGTTCATGGTATTTGGGGAGAAATGGATCCCGCAGTCAAACAGAAATCTTCTTCCAGACTTATCGCAAAGTTTAATACACAGATAATTACTATGCTGCAACAAAAAGATATATCACACGTGGTATTTCCCAAACTTATTTGACCAGAGAATCTGCCTCTCTGCTACTCTTCGGCCTCCCCAAAAGAACATCTTAAAACCCATTTTACAGCCAGGCACGCTGACGCATGCCTGTATCCCAGCCTACTGGGAGACTGAGGAAGAAGGGTTGTAAGTTTGAGCCCAGCCTGGGCAACACAGTGACAGTGAGAACCTGTCTCAAAACTTCAAAAAAAGAAAAATTAAAAAGGCCTGAGGATATAGCTCAGTGCCAAGTCCCTGGGGGCAATTCTCAGTACCCCATCTTCCCACATTAGTAAATGCTGGCTGACAGCTTCGTAATTGGAACCAGGTTTAGGCCAGCGAGACTCTGAGGCTCTCAGGTACTAAGGGCTGCATGAATCATCCGTGATTTGAGCCCTCACAGAGAATCCTGAAGATCCCTTCACGGAGGGGAGTGCTAGGTACAATGTCGAGCTGTACTTTCAGGATGAGTCCATCTGAATTTGACTCTACTTTCATTATTTTGCCTGGAGAACATTGTCTAGCCCTTTTCACTGAGGATTTACATTGTGAGAATTCATGTGTTGCCCATTCTGGAAAGTTCACAGCGGCATTTTTGAACATTGCTTCTGCTAATCTACTTTCCTCGTCCTGATGGTCTCCTCACCTCTCCGTGAGACCTCCTTTGACTCTCTTGCTGTGTTTTCCCTTCTACTCACCTGTGCTCCATCTGTTAGGCTGAGCCACCCCTCGGCTCTCTCTAGTCTGATTGAGCCATGGATTTTTAATATCAAGAACTCAGTTTTTATTATCTAGCTACTCAGTTTCCTGATTTTTACAGAAATCTGGCCTTTCTTATATTATCTTAAAGCCTCCTTATGGTTACTATTCTTCTGTTTATCTGTTGATACTTTTTAAATATTCTTATTTTGTAGTCCCTTTTGGACCATTCTGTTGTCTCAAAGTTGTAGAAGTGTCGGTTGCCCCGATGTTCATGATCATTAATATTCCCCTGTGGTGAGTCACTCTCTCATATATTTTGTACATGTTTATTGTTAATTCATCTTCAGTGAAGGCTAATGTTATGTTTTGTGAGAAAATCATGTGTTTGGGGAGTGAATCAGCTCCTCTAAGCACTTTGTTTTGGCTCCCATCAAAGACTCCAGGGGTATTAGAAACTAAGAACCACTTTTTATATTCATCTGTTGGGTTGGGATTTCTCAACTATTTATATAGTGGAATTCAGTTTCCAAACCTGTCTACAATGAAGGGCTAGGGCTTTGATTTTCCAGAGCACCTTGGGTATAGAAAAACTCCTTCACTGTAAACTCTTAGTGTTGGTGGTAGTATTTTTTTCTAATTCTATTTTCATTAGGAATTTAGTTTGTAATGTTTATAGTTTTATGCCATTTCATTTACAATATTCCACCTATCACAAGATCCAGGCCTTATCTCCTGTGTCTATATGAGATTGAAAGCTAAGCCCTCAAAGATTTGGGCATTTTTCTAAGTTTAATACTATCTGCTATCCACTAGAGCTTTCCCAGTATGAGATTTTACATTTCTCATACTAGCTTTCAGTTCCCTCTTTGTTTCAGTCCCTTATAGTTCTCTTCCTTGGAAGTCGAGATATGTGTGTGTAGTTTAGCTTTCTGAATTCTCATACATTATCCATCATTTCTATTAGTACATGGGATGTATGTCACAGAAAAGTTATGGATTATTTCAGGCTGCTTAGTAGCCAGCACTAGAACAATGTTTGCAGGTGTATATCAGTCTCATCTTTTATAAAACTTATCTAGGGGCTGGAGGTTTAGCTCAGTGCCTTGCCTCACAAGTGCAAGACCCAGAGTTTGATCTCTGGCACCAAAAAAAAAAAAAACTGATCTAATAATTTCTACATCATTGTTCAATATGAGGATTAAACAAATAATGGTTCTAATGTATTCAACACAGTGTTACGCATATATCAAATGTTCAATAAATATTGGACATTATTATTTTATCATTTTAAAAAGGCAAGTATTTGGAAAGATACTTATAAATGTTGGAAGATGGTAGGAAGTGACAATGATGGGTCTTTCCTTTCAGCTAACATCTCTGGGCTAAAGATATAGCTTAGGAAGGTTCATGGGTGTATCTCTCCAACCTTCTGACCTCTAAGCAAGGGCAAGAACTAGCTTTTGTAATTGCAGAGAATTTAAATGTCCCAAAGCCTAATATGTGATATTCTTCAGTTACCTACCAAAAAACAAACAAACAAACAAAAAATGGGAGGCTTGAAAATCTGAGTTTAGGAACTTTGCTAGTAATAATCAAACACAGAAGGAAGATGGTAGGTAGCTAGCGAATTAAAATAGGAGTAAGACAGATGGCAGAGAAGGACTAGTGTTTTCTACATGACGCTCTGGATGCACAGATGGGCTTCAAAGACAAGAGAGAAATAGTGTTGTGAGAAGAAATAAGAGAAATTTCCTTAGACATGTGGTTAAGAAAGACAAAGGGGAGCAGGCTTTACTTTCTATGAGCTCAAATCAAACTGCTCACCTGGGAGTGTTGGGAGGACTGTTTTACTAACTCCCTTCCCTCTGTGGCTCTGAGTTAGACTCAGTCAAGAAAGGACCTGAAGGTGGAAGGACAGCAGATCTACTACATTCAGAGATGTGTATGGTCATGCATGGCCATGAACGGCCTGGGGAAGATCGGTAGGTCTCACTTCTCCATGCTCCTGTGCACACAGCTCGCCTTCCCAGCTGCTGGTCACAGCCCAGGCACATGTCTGTGGTTCCAAAGACAGTAGTCATACAAATGCTGTGCCTCTCCGCAGATAACAGCTGCACAGATCTCTCCTTTTACCCTAGAGACCAGGCTTGCTTGTGATGTTGGACTTCTCTCCAGGCTTTGACTTGCCCATGAAGTTGATGCTTCAAGGAAGTTTCTCTGATGCTTCGACGCCCCCCCCCCCTCCAGCTGGCCTCTTCTCAGAGCCTCCCACCTGTGTGTGAGCTGGCTCATCATGAACCTCTTATAATATCTGCAGTGCTCTCCTTCCCTGACCCAACACTGAAGTCACACCTGGCCCACTAAGTCCCACACAGTCAGGGCTCCACCTGCCTCGGCAGCCTCACACTGAACCATTTCCCCAAACTCACTCTTTTCCACTTTTCCTGGAACATACCACATTATTTGCCAACTTAGAGTCATTCATGTGAATCTTTTTAACAGTTCTTGGGCTTGCTGCCTCGAAAGCAAGAAGGTAGGATGAAGGCAAAAGAAAGAATCCTCATTACCTTTCAGACCTCAGCCTAAATGCCCCATCTTCATAAAACTCCTCGTTAACCACCTGCCCATAATGTGGTGTTTGTACTTGTACTAGTGACTAGTGATACCTGGCATACATTAGGGGTTTTGACCCATGTTTGTTGAATAAATGAATAAATTATCAGAACTGGGCCCCTGAACTGGCTTCTAGTGACACAGCATATTGCTGTCATCTTGGTGATGAGGGTGAGACCACAGATGGGACAGGTGAGTAAAACTGGGTCAGAATGCGCTTTTATAAATATATATTGCAGTCCTCATGGGCTGAACCCTTAGAACAGGCTAAAATGTTTTACAAAGAAAGGTCAAAATTTAGGAGGAAAGGCTGGGCTATTTTGGGTGGTGATAGAGGCAAGATGAATTTGAAAGGCCTGGAAATACCTGGGAGAGATAAGAGAGGACCCAAGGAACTTGGGTATACCGAGAGGAAAAAGAGAGAAGGAAATATCTCCCAGAGATCCCACGGAGAGAGGAACTAGAAATGAGAAATGCATACCAGGGGGTATATATTTTTTCTTAATTTTGCTGAGGGCTGTGCTATGTAAATTTTCTCCATTCCATAATTGTCAGTTAATCCACATTACTCACTCATGCTTCGGTACAAGTGGATTCTTTAGGGGGAAGGAGCAGCTGTTGAAGTCTGCAGCCAGGTGGGTAATGAGATAAACTAGAGACGGTACATGTGGGCAGTGGATTTGAAGGATGGGCTTGTAATTGACATAAGGTTTACACTCCGCAATGCTATGTACCAGGGAGAAGTTTGAAGAACTCTCACGCTGAGACACTCCAAGACCTCTACCCTTACACCGAAGAAAGAAAATTAATGAAAGCTATCCATGCTTTCCCAAGTGAAGCACACTAGTTACTTTGCACATCTGAATCAGCAAAGCCTAAGATCCCGATGGTCACGGTCAGAACCGGAGACTCCTTTTCTTCATCACTGTTGTTGGTGCTCAAGACTTCAGGCATTGAGCTACATCCCAGAGCTCTTTTTTTTTCTTTTCTTTTTTTTTTTTTAATTTTAAAATAGGGTCTTGCTAAGTTGCCAAGTGGCCCAGGCTCAGCTCAAACTTGCAATCTTCCTGCTTCAGCCTCCCAGACAGTTGGGATTACAGGTGTGTGCCACCATGCCTTTCTTGCCTATGACTTCCTGATGGTCTTTTCCAGACTAACGTTACAGGGAAAGGGCAGTTGTAAGCCTCAAAAATAGTATAAACTCTTAGAAGTCAGCTGCCACGTAAAATGGCTTAGTCTAGATTCCTGGCTGGTGAGAAACTGCTGTGGTTTTAATATGGTTTATCCCTTAAAGGTCCATGCACAGGAAGCTTCATTCCTGATGTGATGACTAAGAGGTGATGGACTTTTTAAGACATGGGGCTTAGTGGGAGTAATAAATCACTGGGTGCACCGTCCCTGGGCTGTTTACCATGACAGCAGGCTTGGTAATAAATTTAGCTTTCTCAGGTACATTCTGCTGCTTCTCCCGCCATGTGGCCTTACTCTCCCTGTTCCACATATGCTGCTTACCAATCTCACACGTGCTTCAAACATGTGATGCCATTTGCCGTGTTGTTACTGTCCAGATGTGACTACCAGATGGGACCGTCCAATCTTGGAATTTCAGTCTCCAAAACTGTGAACTAAATGAGACTCTTTTCTTTATAACTTTCCCAGCTTCTGGTATGTTGCCGTAGCAATAGAAACAAACTAAGACAGAGAGTATCTGAATAGAAAGATGCCTGGTAGAGATGAAATGAGGCCTTCAACAAATAGCACTAAGGACTAGACTTGGGAACGAGGCTCAGACAAGCTGCCTGAGCTGACTTGCTAGGGAACAGAGATGAGCCATCCCTGCCCAGCCCTATCTGAACTCTTGTGATCCACAAGCATGAGCAAAAGCATGGCAAAATTTTTGCCAACTAAAACAAAAAAATTACACCATAAAGAACAAATCATACATAATTTATTCCCAAGAAGTTTTGTTTTTCTGGGATCAACTCATTTTGCTATCATTTTGCTCTTGACCCTTGAGTGAAGGATTCTGAAAAGATTACTGAAAATCAAGTGATCTGTTCATTTGGTGCTTGGTTAACCAAGAATTCATAGGTTCCTCCTGGTAATGAGCTTGAGGAAATTGAAACAACAAAAGACCAATTCCAGAGAGGTGACCTAGATTATGGAACCAGTTGCAGGCTAGGATCTTTCTCCTCTTCCCCTAGATGATAATTAGTAGCAAAAGTTGTGAAGTTCCCTTCACACAGGCTTAATGGACAGGAATATTCCTCAAGACATCACCCAAAAGGTGGTTTCCAAGGAAGTCCAATTAAAAGCGTGCTGGTTGTAAAGGGAGTCAGGATTAGTCATTTAGATGCCTTTCAGCACCTAGGACTTTGTCTGTAATGGATTTTTCATCAGGAAGATTACCCTTAGCATAAAGGACTTTAGGTTACAGATGACCTTTGAGTAGAAATGTCTTGGGATGGATGGCTCGTGGTGAGGATATTCCCATTCTGGGCAGCGATCCTAAATTATTACTAACATGGATGAAAGGAAGTACACAGAGGTAGTAGTAATATAGGGAGAGGAAAATACAGTGACCAAAATTCACAGAAGGAAGTTTGCTTGTTATAGAATTTGAAAGCCTGCCCACACTGTAAGGAACTTTTGGCATTATGGTTTCAAGGTTGCCCAGGCCATCTGAGGTGTGATCCCCTAGAGCACAAAGTTGAAAAGGGTTCCACGGCCCTTTCTGAGAATGATGTATAAGAAAATTTTGATTAAATGGCAATGCCTGTCTTTGCAACAAGAGCACAGTGCAGGAATCCATGCTGTGTGTCTACCATGTTCTACCCATTCCAACTCTTTGGTTTCATGAATGAGGGAACAAAGACCAGTATATGGAAAGGACTTGTGCAATGCCATTTGGGGAATCGGGTCTTGCCAGAGAGGTCCTCTTTGATTTGTTTTTAGTAGTTTTCATATTCTTGTTAGGCATGAAGTTTGGATTGGTGATTCTGCATTTCTCTGCTAAAATGAGATGAATTGGAAAAAGATAAGGATATCCACTCTCACCACTCTTATTCAATAGGGTTCTGGAAACATTAGCCAGAGCAATTAGACAAGAGAAAGAAATAAAAGGAATAAGGCTAGGAAAAGAAGTTAAATTATCATTATTTGCAGATGACATGATACTCTATACAGAAGACCCCAAAAACTCCACCAAAAGACTTCTAGATTTAATAACCAAATTCAGCAGCATAGCTGGATACAAAGTCAACACTCAAAAGTCAACAGCATTCCTGTACACAAATAATAGGCTCACTGAGAGAGAAATTAGGGAAACAACACCTTTCGCAATAGCATCCCAAAAAAAGTAAGTACCTAAGAATCAATCTAACAAAGGAAGTAAAAGATCTATACATGAAAAACTATAGTACTTTGAAAAAGGAGATTGAAGAAGATATTAGAAAATGGAAAGATATCCCTTGCTCCTGGGTAGGAAGAACCAATATAGTGAAAATGGCCATACTTCCAAAACTGTTATGCAGATTTAATGCAATCCCAATTAAAATACCAATAGCATACCTCACAGAATTAGAGAAGACAATCCTAAAATTCATTTGGAACCAAAAGAAACCTACAATAGCAAAAGCAATTCTGGGGGACAAAAGCAAAGCAGGGACCATCAAAATCCCTGTTCTGAAATTACATTACAAAGCTACTGTAATAAAAACAGCATGGTACTGGCAAAAAAAACAGACCCCAGGACTAACGGAACAGATTAGAAGATGAAGAAACATGTCCAAACACTCTCAGTCACCTTATCTTTGACAAAGGGAACAAACAACCTCACTGGAAGAAACACAGCCTCTTTAATAAATGGTGCTGGAAAAACTGGCTTTCCACATGTTGAAAGTTAAAACTAGACTTTATTTTCCCCAGGCACTAAGCTAAAATCAAAATGGATCAAATATCTAAATATTAAAACAGAAACACTAAATTTGTTGGAAGATAGAATAGGTAGAATTCTTGAAGACATGGATGCAGGCAAAGACTTTATGAACAAATCCCCACTTGCCCAGGAAATTTCACAAAGATTCAACAACTGGGAGCTCATCTTATTAAAAAGCTTTTGCACAGCAAAAGAAATCACCAAAAGAGTGAAGAAACAACTCACACAAAGTGGGAAAAAAAATTTTGCCAGCTATTCCTCCTACTAAGGACTAACATCTCAAATATATAAAAAACTCAAAAAAATCAGATCAGACCCTCAAATTTAAAAACCCAATCCAAAAGTGGGCAACTGAAATGAATAGACACTTCTCAGATGAAGAAGTAAAAACAGCAAACAAACATATGAAAAAATGTTCAACATCACTGGTCTCATTCACTGATCAATTTGCATCATTCAAGAGATGCAAATTAAAACAACACTGAGATTCTCCCTCACTCCAGAAAGAATGGCTATTATCAACAAATCAGCCAATAACAAATGCTGGAGGGACCGTGGAGAAAAAGGAACACTGCTCCACTGTTGGTGGGTATGTAGACTGGTGCAACCGCTATGGAAATCAGTGTGGAGATTCCTCAGGGAACTAGGACTAGAGGTTTCATTCAACCCGTTTATTACCCTTCTTGGTATCCTCCGAAAAGAATTTAAAGCATCAAACCACAACAATTCATTCACACCCATGTTTATAGTGACACAGTTTGTAATAGCTAAATCTTGGAAACAGCCCAAATGCCCATCAACAGAGGAAGGGATAAAGAAAATGCATTTTTTTTAATACTGTGGAGTACTACTTTGACATAAAGAATGATAAGTTTAAAATATTTCCAGGAAAATGGTTGCATCTTGAGACCATACTCTTAAATGAAACAAATCAGACACGCATGTTTAAATACCGCATTGTTTCTCTGGTGTGAACATCTGAAAGTGTAAATAAAAACTAACATGCATTATATTGGGAAAGAGAAAAAAGTATACAAATAGGAAGGGGAACAAGGGAGGGGGGAAAGGGAAGGCAACAGGGAGACAAGACAAATAAGGAATAGGAGGAAAAAAGTGGAAACAAAGCTTTTGTAAACAAAGAGGGAGAACGGAGTGAGGGGAGGGGAGGGGAATAGGAAAAAAATAATAAGATACATCATGTACAGGTACAAATCCCCTATGAAGAATGTTACAACTATGCTTATCTAAAATGTACCATTAAAATAAAATATTTAAAAAGATAAAAAAATAAAATGAGATGAATTTCCTTGGCTGGGATTTATGCCAGGCCATAAGCCAAGGATTTCAGCTCAGAACTCCTCTGCAAATCCTGGAAACTCAGAGAAAAAAGCTTACCCCAGCTCCAAATGAGGTTAACAATTTTCTTGGTCAGAACCTCACTTAGATTTTGAAAAATAAGTCTCTATTTTAGGTTGTTTAATCTACATACTTAGATTTAATTTTTTTGGAGTCCTTTTATAATTCCTAAGTGAGCACAACTACATAATGAATAGACTCTTACCTCCAGACATACTTAGTATGTTATCTACAGGACATAGAAGAATTCGAAGACTCAAATACTATAGGTTGAACTACTGTAATTCAAGTACTCTGTCTCTCCTCCACTGAAAGATGGGTTCTGGTAGTGTTTGTCTCCATGTGGAGGGACCAGACCCAGAGTGTATCTGATTTCTCCTACAGATGGTCCTGAACTCTAGACAGGATTGTGTCCTAACAAACCCATTGTAAGTGGAAAATATCTTTGAGTAAAAGAGGCATATAATGCACCTAACCACCGAAGATCCTGACTTAGTAACAGCACACTGTAGAATCTGGGTTGCTTTCCCTGGTGGTCATGTGGCTGACTGGGAGCCACTGCCCAATGACAGTGCCCAGCACCACGAGAAAATGTTGTGTCAAATATAACTAACCCAGGGAAAGATCCAAATTCAAAACTCAAAGTAAATTTTCCATTGAATGTGAATTGATTTTGCATCATTTTAAAGTTGACTAATTTTAAGCAGACCATCCTAAGGCAAGGACTGGATGTGTATGATTCCTCAGGGACTCCAGGCAGCATGTGGAGAGGAAATGTTCTTGCCTCCTCTCCAGTCTGAGCACTCCACAACCAAGCAGATCCAATTGACATTCTACCTCTGGGCTGTTGACTCACACTCAACCTTTGGGGACCCGCTTCTCATTATAGGTGAAAATGCTCCTGCTGAGGAGCAGGCACCCTCAAGCTGCTGACCCCACGGCCCTCCTTCCAAAAAGATCATCCCCCCTTCCCCCTCTAAACTACTTTAGCCCTCCTGGTCTCTTATGCTCACGTCAACCCTTGCAATAATCTGCTTTCTAGTGTTTGCAAACTCATTGGTGTGTGTGCGTGCGTGCGTGTGTGTATGTGTGTGTGTGTGTGTGTGTAAGTGTAGCTCCTTACACATAGAGGACACTTAAACTAGAAGCCTCATAGCATAAAGAATCCCAGACAGTCTCTGTGTTATTAGTCGGATATATCTGAAGCATTGCCACTGGTTTTTGTGGGCACCATGGCAGAGACTATTAAGACACTGCCTGGCACATGGTGGCTATGTCAGTCAGCTTTCTGTCCCTTTAACAAAATACCTGATATAAATAACTTATACAGGAAAAACATCTATTTTGGTTCCCAAGTTCAGGAGCTCTTGTCCATGATCAGCTGGTGCTGTTGCTTCGGACCTGGTAAGGCAACAGACACATCATGATGGGAGTGCAGAGCGGAGCAAAACGTCTCCCCTCCTGGCCAGAGAGGAAGCAGGAACAGGGTCCCACAATCCCCTTGGAGAGCACACCTCAGTGACCTAAAGACTTTCCCCAGGCCTCATCTCTTAAAGTTTCCACTTCCTCCCAGTAACACCACCTGAGGACAAAGCCTTCAACAGGTGGCCTTCTTGGTGACATTCAGGATCCACAGTACAGCAATAAATAAATGCTTCCCAGGTGACATAAACCAGGTGAAAGCAGCAGAGCTATTCTAAACGGAGATATATAAATGGCAACATATATGCTTCTTTCCTCACTGCCGTGTATCTGCGGGATCTTACTACCTTGAACACCCAGACTGAATCTGAACAGCTCAGCTCACTGAGACTCGGGAGTTTTGTTGCTTGCCCCAAGTCCCACACCTGCCATAAAGCCAGAACCAGATCCAGGCCGTCTGAATCCGTCTCATCGCTCATCCCTCATGCCCACCATCTTGACATCTTCTCAAGACTGGCTTTAATTAATTTAGGCTACGAAGTGAAGTAGAGTTTATCGTTCAAAATGAATAGTTAATAATTATATCGTATGAATGAAGGTCCAATATTAATGTAGAGTTACTAACTGTATTAATGATTGAGATGAGTTATGAGTCAAATATTTATGGTGATTAAAATGATTATAGTAATGAGTTTGTGGGTGATATCAGCAGGTGGATCTGCATTTCATGAAGTGTGTCTTACCAGACCTTATTAGTCTTACTGTAGAAAAATGGTTCTGTGGTCAATGCATTTGGAAAAACCCAAAGTCCCTCTTGGAAACTCATAACACTCCTGAGCCTACTTAAGGTGCTGAGAAATAGTACAGGAAGGAACCTGTTTGCATCCATGTTTTTATTTGCCCACCAACCTGTTTGGGGAATGTCACCTGCTGAAACTCAGTGAAAGTGTTTGTGAAACAAGCTTTGTAATAGATTGTAAGTAACAACTTCTGGAACCAGGTGTGGTGGTGCACGCCTGTAACCCCAGCACTCTGGTAAGCTGAGGCAAAAGGATCACAAGCTTGAGACCAGCCTGAACAATTTAGCAAGATCCTGTCTCAAAATCTGAAAATTTTAGAAACACTGGGGATGTAGCTCAATGAGAAGGACACCAGGTTAAATCCCCAGTACCACAAAAAAAGTTGTAAGCCCAAACTAATTATATATGCATAAATAACCTGGAGCTCTCAGAGGCCCCTGGAGCTATGGTTTTCAGCTGTGTTCATGGGGTCCCAGAGAGAACATCACACAGAGACAGAAGTGGGGAGGGAGCACCCTGAGATCTCGGCTCCTGGTTCTGCCTCAGCCACAGACACTCAGCTTTTCTCTGCTTTGGGCATCGAGATTGTCCATGTTTTCATCTATTTCAATAGCAAAAGTTTATGAAATGCCCATCCTACACCAGCCCTTTCTGAGGCACTTGGATAGGTCAGTAAATGGAAAGAAGAGAGAAGCTGACCACACGGAGGGTTAAGGGGAGCGTAGAGTGGGAAGATATTTTATGTAGCATAGCACTGAAGCCTGGCAGAGGAGTGGAGGGAGGAAGAGAATTTGCTCCACACATGTCCAGGAGAAGAGCATTCCAGGCAAAGAACGGCAAGTGCAAGGGGCCTGAAGCAAAGCAGAGCGCTGAGGAGAGACGTTGGACGAGTCAGAAGGGCTTGTGGGCAGCCAAGCAGCATATGTGTGTGCTGTGATGGGGGCTCCAAGCATAGCAAAAGAATGCAGAAAACGAAGAGAACAAGGACAGTTTATGCCGGAGGTGATGTGTCAGTCAGAATCCAGCAATAGAGCAAAGCAGCAAACACGATTTATTTATTTTCTTCCAAGAGAATTTAGTATGGAGAATTAGTCACACAAGAAACGGAAGACAGGAACAGTGGCGAATAATATCAGGAGCCACTTTTCCAACCCTCGACTCGGGGCCAAGGGACAGTATAAGGGAGCACTTGGCAAATGGTGCACTGGGCGAGACCAGAAACACAGAAGGTCCTTCTGGGAAGAGCGAGAACCACAGAGGAGACACGGCAGCCTCCTCCTTCCCTTCTGCCTGGCCGGCTCCTTCCCGTGGTGCCCCTTGGCTGTGCTCTGCCTGCAAGCCCGGCCTTCTGAGCATTGTGCAGGATGCCACCCACCCACAGACCACCCACCACTGTGTGACTGCACACCTCCTTCCTCTCCCACAGGCAGAGCCAGGAGACTAGAGCTCATTACCTTTACGGCGCACTAGGAGAGAGGAACTCAAAACCCCGAACACAAAGTATTGTTAAGGAGAGGGGCATGCTGATTCCCCTGCCCTGATCAGTGCCTGGGGGACAAGGGTTAAGATATGACGTGTGACCTCATAAATATGTACACACATGGTGTATGCATCAAACATTTAGAGATGGAAATGTTCGTTCCCCTAATTTGATCATTATAAACTGTATACATGTATCAAATTATCACATTGTTCCTCATAAATATGAACTACTACATGTTCATCAAACATTTAGAGATAGAAATGTTAATTCTCTCGATTTGAGCCTTAGTCACTGCATAAATATATCAAATTATCCTGCTGTACCTCACAAATTTGTTAAAACAATAATTTTTTAAAAATATATTCTGCTTTATTTATACGTTGCTATACAAATTTAGGCCTGGGACCCACCAGCATGGTTGTGGGTGCTCCTGGCAGCTTCGGCAAGGACAGCTCTAGGGCTGGGGAGAGACTTCTTCGGGCCTATTCTTAACCCCTAAATGGTGTCTTGCCCATGCTGCCCTGTTGATTAGACAGAGTCAAGAGCCAGCTCAGCTGCCAACAGGGGATGTGGTTTACCAGGGAACCACCATGTGGGAGAGGAGTAGGGAAAGGTTTTGAGGTTGGACAGGTTTCTGACCAGAACAATTTTCTCATTTTTCTTCATTTCTAAGTCACATGATGGAATCGTCTTCTTGTGTTAGACAAAAGCATGCTCTGTTATTAAAAACACTCTCACTTTCTCCCTGGCAAGGAGGGACACAGAGCTACTTTTCCAGGGCTAATGAGACCCTCCTCCCCAGTGTAGGGCCCCGGAAACTGAGTGGTAAATTTCAGCCTCAGCCAGTGTCTCCATACAAAGTAGTAGGGGAAGGAAATGGAAAAAATAACTCTTGCTTGTCACATACCTAAGAAAGATGCGCACAGCTTCCAGCTTTCTGTTTGTAAGTAACTGTTCTCAAGACTGTGGTTGATATTTGTAGTCGTGCTTCAACCTACCCATTTTATGTTCCCTTTGCCCTTCAATAGCGCTTTAGTTGCTGTTGCTGTTGTTTGTTGTTGTTTCTGGAAGCGGGAGATAATGCAGATTTTATCCCTGAAGATCTGAGTCCTTAACGAGCCTTCCTTTATGGGCTGCTGTAGTTTTGGATGGGTTTTCATTACTGAACTTGGGAATTCCGTGAGATTCCCTGATGCCTAGCTACAGGGCCCAGCTCTTCCAATTCCTATTCTGCAACAAACGTCCAATGTCCTCATAGTCATCCAAGTCAAGTGCCACCCAATATAGTGAGCCACTTCTTGGCCTTTTGGGTTGGTGGCAAGAGGAACTCCCACTATCTTATTTGTCTTGCATGATTGGTGCAGGCAGTTATTTATACAGAGAAAGGAAGAGCTGAGAAGAGAACCTGAGGACTCAGGTAATCTATAGATGAGCAATGGCAGGAAGCTATCGTGCCCCTGACTGGAGGGGCAGACAGGAGAGCTGCCGGGTGCCCTGAGCTACAGTGAAGAAGCAGATGTCAGAGCCACTGTGATCATAAGAGGTAGGACCTGGAGCATCATGAAGATGTCAAAAGAGACTGGATCGACCTGGCTTCTCCTACTGCCCTGTCTTTTAATCTCCTGCCAATGCCTTGCTGTGGCCAGGCTCATCTGGAAGCCAGCAGAGTGGCGAATCAGGAGAACACAGTCTCTAGGGTCAGCTCAGCCCCCTCCGTAGACAACATAGGAAAATAATGTGAAAGCCAACAGGCCCAGCTCCGGCCCAGGTGAGAAGGCAGAGTGGTGGGTGCAGGTGCTCATGGCGGGGAGGATAGGACTGAAGTCACCGTTTCCTATCGGGTGTGTGAGAGATCTGGGGGAGTTCTGCTGACCTCAGCGTCCTCAGGGAAGTAGGGGCAGTGCCACCACTAAGAGCAAGCAGTGGGGAGGGTGCGCTGGGGGTGTAGGAGAGCAGGTGTGGCCGGTTGCCTAGGAGGGGGAGGATGAAAAGACTGAGGAGAGAAAGCAGTTGCCCGGCAGCAGTAAAGGATGCCCTGAGGCTCCAGGTTCAGGGTCCTGGATTTAAATGAGATCAGTAAGCATGACTGTGGATTTGTCTGCAGCCACATCCTACTGGGCACGAAGGATTAAGCAGGAAGCTTGAGAAGGGAGGGATTAAAATCCTGCAGGAGGAACTGCAAGGACTGCAGATCTCGGCAGGGCATGGAGGAACAAGGGGACGTGGTCCCAGAGGAAGAGCTATACTGATTGCCGAAGGGCTGCTATGGTAGGACATGTGGGTGGGAAGAGTTGCAAGGTGACCAGTGGCCAGGACACAGGGCATCAAGCTTTGGAAGAATTTGGGTCCAGGCTGAGAGGCTTGAGCTCTGGTGAAGGGAGAGCGCAGAGGAAGAGCAGCGTTCAAGTAGTGTTTAAGGAGGGACTTTGGGACTAGAAAGCAATTTCTAAACCCACTTTTGCTGGACCCCTTTGCTCTGCTTCCTCCTGCTCCTGGTCATCACACCCTAGCTTCACTTTGTTGAAAGGACCCCGCCCGGACTCTCAGGACGTGTGTTTCACAGGGATCTGCCCCCGGGCTTTCGTGGGGGGGGGGGTGCTAGGATCGCACTCAGGGCTTTGTGCTTGCTAGGCAAGCGCTCCACCACTTGCGCTAAATCCCCGAGCCCTCCACGGGGGTCACTCGCACCCCGGCTTCCCTCCGCCTCCCTGAGCCCTCCCCTCAACACCTTCTCATTCCCTACCAGCCGGCCCTGCTGATGCCCCTGCGGGACTTCAGCCCTCACCAGGTGATGCGCTCCCCACTCTGCACTAACAAGGCATCACTCCTCCGGGCATTGCTGGGCAGGAGAGGAGTGAAGCACAGAGCACCGGGCCCCCGGGAGCTGGGCCTTGAGGGTGGGGAAGGGAGAGTGGGTGTCTTGAAGGGGTCCTGGTGAGGCGGGATGAAGCCGGTGAGATTCCAGAGCTGAGTTGTCTGTGTTGGACAGCAGATGTGTAGGAGTGAAAATGGGGACACGTGACAATTTTCAAACCTGAGAATTCTGTGAATATACAGCTCTCAAGTTCTGTGGTTGCTGCATATTGGGTTTCTTTTTCAGCAAAAGCATATCCAGTCCCTTTACTGTCTTGCCCTTAAATTAGCAATACTTTCCTGAGATATCTCCCTGTTGGTAAAGGTGGCAGGTTTCTCTTTTCTTTCTTTCTTTTTTTTTGGGGGGGGGGCGGTGCTAGGATCTAATTCAGGGCTTTGTGCTTGCTAACCAAGCCCTTTCTTTGTTTTTAAAGCAGTATCAGCATCGTCTGTGTAGCAGACACTCATCTGTGTACCGTGGCCATGAACACCAACTTGTCCCTACATTCTCTGACCTCAAATTTCTACATTTACATCTATGACTGTTCATTCTCTCTTAAGTTTCCATGCAAAATGAATGAGATAATGTATGTTCAAGTAGTTTGCAAAGGTGGATAAAAATGTAAGGTATTAATTATAATTTCTATTACGATCACCATTACCAGTTTGGACTTTGATTCAAATTTCTTCTTCCTTTGTCTTCTGGGATGCTCTCTACTTTGCCCAGAAAAACTCATTCATTAGGCACTGAGAATAATTCCCATATGGCCAAAACATGTGCGGCTTTTACATCAGCTAAATTAGAAACGTTTAAATTTTTCATCTATTCCCTTGTCTGCTCTTTGGTCAATAGCTTATTCTGACAACTTCATTACCTCCTAATTACTCCTAGTTCCTTTGCTCATTTTCTGTATGTGATAAAAGAAAAAACCTTCCCAAGAAAGGAACTTGATGTCCCACGTCACTGGGCTCCTAACTGACAACCAGACCATCCCTGTTTCCTTGAAAGGGATTTTCTTTGTCTTCATGTGGGAACAGATTTGCAAAAAGCCCTTTGGTGCCTGGCTCAGGGTTGCCAGCCAACCCTGCTTTTCTGCACATTTTACTTCCCCTGCAAAATGGAAGTGATAAGATATACTTCCTCTCTCAGCAGGGCTGATTTATCCTCCGCCTATAAATCTTTGAACAGCCATTCAGGAAGCTGTATCAGATGTGCCTTAATCTTTGTGTTACTCATTTCTTAAAGGAATTTTAATCTACTGGGCTTTAATTATACATCCCTGAGAAACTGAAAGCCTTTTCTTAGCAAGGCACTTTATTCTTGTAATTTGATAATCGCTTTCACTCTCAACCTTCTCATGAGACTAAATTGAGAAAATTGGGAGTAGAAAGGACCTTAGAGGTCATGCTGCCCACTGTGTGCCCAAGCCTGGCCACTCATCCTCATCCCAAGCTGCTCGTTAAAAACATAGGTTCACAACTGAGGCTAACGAAAACCTGGAACTCTGGCCAGTATACAAGGCATGATCATAAAATATGGTGAATGTTTAATTTTTTTTTATTACAGCCATTGAGTCACCTTACAATAAATATTCCCCCTGGAATATGTTTATCCCATCATTCTTGCCATTGTCTAGAGTAGTTCTGGAAGTCTCTTTAGTGAGTGCCTTTATTTGTACTGTTGTGGCTGCCTCAGTGTCCTGAGTTTATTTAAAACCTTTAGCTTTCATGGCCGTTTTAGCTTTGAGGAAGAGCCAGAAGTCACAGAGTACCAGATCTGGTAAATAAGGTGAATGGGGACATGCCATGATGTTTTACAAACCAGCCTTTCTTTTGGGTGGCACCTGGCAGGAGTATTTACCATAATTTTTATCTCACCTCTTAAAGACAGGCATGAAAGAGGACTTCTAGAATCACTTCAGAAAGTGATAAGAACAATGGGATAAATGTGTTTGAAGTGAGGGGGAATATTTTGAGGGGATAAATGGCAATTTGCCCTTTACTGTAATGCTTTAAAATATTTATTCAAATATTCATCATATTTTATGATCACCATCTCATATGCTTAGCAAGCCACTCAGCTGGTTGTAACAGCCAGACAGCAGAGACCCCCTTATCTAGTCTAGTACAAGATGGATCTTTATTTGACCTAGACAGTGAGGGATTCCTTAAACTTTGAGCCCTGGGGTTCTTTCTTGATTCTCCCTACTGAAGCCCCAGTGGGATCCACTGGGGAAGAAGGACATGCTGGCCTCTGCTGCTCTCTTCCTTCCAAAAGGTCTCACAGTGGCGATATTCATCCCTTAGGGTACTGAAGGGCTGAAGGGCCTGAAGAGTCAAGATGCCCAAGAGTTCCATGGGGCATCTGGGCTCTGGCCTCTACTCCCCTATGTCCACGCTAGAGCAAATCAAGAGGACAAGGATGCTGTAGCCTCTGCCACATGGACAAACTCTCCTTCCCTGTCTCTAGCCCCATGAATATTGGACCAACAGTGAATGTTTTGGTTTGCTTCCTGATAACTAACCTTCCTCAACTTACCCTGAATGAATCTGAAAAAGACACAAAGGATAGAAGGGAAACTGAGACAAGGTGGACCATCAGAAAGGGGCCACATTGGTTCAGCTGTGGTCAGAGGAGAATGAGTAGGGTGGAAGTCAAACTAATGGAGTCTTACCTTGATTTTTCTTACCTTTAGTATGATAAAGAGGTATCAGATCCAAGAGGCCAGAACTTTGAATCTTCAAAACAAGCTGGAGAGACTGACCTTGATGATCCTATCTGATGGACTTTAAAAACAGCATGTCAGAGGGAAGGCCTGATGAAAAATACAAGAGAAATAAAAAGACGGGCATTATTAACTACCTACTTTGTGCATGTGCTTCTATTATGTTTAATCTTATTTACCACCAGAAACCTGAGTATAATATATCCTTTTTTCCTCTCTTCCTTCCTTCCTTCTTTTTTTTTTTTCTCTGTGGAACTGAGGATTGAACCCAGGGCATCATGCATGCTAGACAAGAGCTCTGCCATGAGATACTTCTAGCCTCTTAGACTCTATCTATAGATGCAGAGGTATACTTTGCTTTAGGGAGATTGTCAAGCTTGGTCATTATTTGAGAGGAACCAGGATTCAAACCACATTGGCTTGACTCTAAAGCTATGCTTTTTCTTCTCCTGCTAGCATGTAGCTTTTTGCAGGCAGCCATTGCTCCCAGGTGACTATGTTGAGGAGAATCCTGAGATGGTAGCTGAGTTTTATTGGTGATGTCTGCCATAGAGTGGAAGGAAGAAAAGTCTCTTTGCCACAGACATCCCAGCGGTCTCCAGGAAGATAGCCCAGTCCTGTGGATTAGGAAGTTATGGGTTCTAAATGTGGAAGAATGTCTCCCTGAATAAAATCGCACACCTTGATGGTTACAGTACATTGCCTCATTTAATGCTTCCCATGAATTTGGCCTTGAAATTTCTGTAGCTGCAGCATATACTATCAACAAATATACGAAGCATTTAACTGAAGTCATGACATTCTCCAAATTGGTACATTTGCCTGGACTGACTGCATAGTCCAAGTGACAAGAGCTTCTGCCCACTTTCACAGGTGGAGAAACCAAGGCAGAATGTCCCAGAGTTGCTGGTAGCAACACTGCAACTCAGATCGACTTAGGATTCCTGTATGATATTCTTGACATTAAGACTCCCCGTGGGAGGGTGCGACAGTTGTTCCAGGAGGAGGTGGAGAAAGGGAATTGCCTCAGGTCTGTTTGTTCACACTTCCCTCTAAATGAGGGTTGTGTTTCTGCACAGAAACAAGAAAACAAACTGTCTCTTGCGAGCGGGGGAGGTGATATCAGTTCGGGGAGAGGCCTGCTGGATCCTGGTTTCCCAGCAGGTCACAGGAGAGTACAATGCACAGAAAGAGAACTCTGAATTGGGAAGAGAAGCCAGCCTGAAGTGTGGATACAGGCGCTTAACTCTTTTCAGAGCTGTTTGTCTCCATTTTAGCTTTGTCCTCTCTAATCTTCCTACTAATCTTTACCCTGAACAATCCTTTACAAGGAGAGAAATGTAAGACAGGCAGGCCAAGTAGTATCTATTTCGTACTAAGATATAAATGACTGATACAAACAATTTCATTCTGAGGATTTCATTTGCTATTTTGAGAACAACAATCTATGCAGAACACAATGCACTATGTGTGCCATGGGAAAATTCCACATCCTGGAGGAATAGACTGCAGTAG
>PVJO010021144.1:0-30622 GCA_004026905.1 Hystrix cristata | reverse complement strand
TTTGCTGTCGTTGTCCTGTTTACCTCCCTCCTTATAACCGCCGTCGCCTACAGCAACATAGCGGTCACTATCGTGCGCCTCTCGTCAGCCAAGGAGCGGCAGAAAGCCTTCTCCACCTGCTCCTCTCACCTCGCTGTCCTCTCTCTGATGTACGGCAGCTGCGTCTTCATCTACGTGAAGCCAAAGCAGACGAGCAGGCTGGACTCCAACCGAGAGGCCGCTCTGGTGAACACGGTGGTGACCCCGCTGCTGAACCCCATCATCTACACCCTGCGCAACAAGCAGGTCCACCGGGCGCTGAGGGACGCTCTGTCCAGGGTGAAGCTGCGGAAATAGAATCGCGACCATTTAATGGAGGAGTGCGCCTTCCCTTCCACCTAATCCAACCTCCTTCTATTTCTGCAATTGTCTATGTACGTTTGAAACTCTGTCAGTTTTTTCAGGTTCTGTTTGTATAGTCTTGGAACGGCGGCCAATATATCATGTTGTCTAATCTGAAAGCTTTACGTGTCATCTTCATATTAAGATGAATATGTCTTTCTGACCCTCATCAATTTTATATTAATAGAAGTCAATACATTGCATCGAAGAGCCTCCTATACATGAATTTGTTTGACATGTTGAATCCCCAAACAGGGAAGCTGTGTTTGCCAGTATCTACTTGTGGTGAGTGCATGGCAGGTGGAGAAGGAAATTTGTACGTGTTGAGACTATCAGACTGATTCAAAGACAGCCGCACCACCGTCAGCATATTGAGTTGTGAAAGACACTTATGTAAACGTAACTGGCAGTGGTGGACTTACCGTGATCAATTTAAGCAGGAACACCCAGCTGGAATGAGTTGCTGCAGTTCTGGGCATAGAAGATCCACCTGAAGATTGTTGCTGATGCAACATAAAGGAGAACAGGAGCAGAGGATAGGGGCTGGCTGTTTCTCAGGAGAAGCTCTGCTGTGAATGGTTCCCGAGAAGGGAATTCAGCTGCTCTCCTTGTAGAAGGAGCTCGGGGCCTGGTTGTCTTGGAGGATGGCTGCCGTTCACTTCTGGGGAGCTCTGGTCTTCATCTCTGCTGCAAGCATCGTATCCTGGGTCCCGTATAGACTTCTTCAGTCTTTTAGTGCAGACACAGATGTACATGGAACATTGCCGTGGGCTCCCAGCACTTGATTGGGTATTTTGGGTCACCATTGCACAGATAGATGTTCTGCATTCTTCCTGCATTTGGCTTGTGTGTGTGAATGTTGTACTGTGTAAATGTCCTGTATTAAATCTGCTGTCTTGCAAACCATTGACTCTACAAAGGTAACTAATTCACTGGCATAATGTCAATATATTATTTAACCAGATATTATAATTATTGTAATGGTGCATATTCAATACATAAATAAATGTCTTTACAACTCTGCTTCCCACTGTGATTAAAACATATAGAAAAACCTCTCCAGTTGAAATTGGAATATCTCCTTGGTTCACTGATCTGCCATGCCAAACTCAGTACTGGAAAATGAAGTAGCCCAGGGAAAAAAGCCTGAGTTTTGGAAGAAGGACTTGAGCAGTTAACATGGCTTTCCTTGTACAGTAAATTTACCCTGGAGGAAATCAATCAGAGGTGGAAAGAAGGCTAAAGTCTCTTCAAGTAAATCTAAAAGTAAGTCTCTTCATTAGTGGAGCAAGAGGTTTGTGTGATCACTTCCAGGCATCCCTTTCAGGGCTAAGGCAAAATGAAACTCTGGACAGTAATAGGACATGAGAAGTGCAATGTGAGCATGCGCGATACAAGGTGGTGGGATGTTTCATGGAAGAGTCCAGTTGCGATTGTAATTTGGTTATTAAAGATTTCGATAGGAAATGTGGAACTGGAGACAAAACTCTGGTGCTGGAGCTTGTTTGCATGGGTGCTTAGAGGCGACGATCATGCTTTGCTTTGACTACCTTGTTCTGAGATTGTGGAGATCATGAGAGACTGTGTGGGGAAGATTCTGAGGATAAATATGAAAGAGTTTGAAGAATAAATACCTCGACTAACAGAGCACATAATTCTTTCAATGCTAAGTGGATTTAAGGATTCCCATAGAACTCTGTGTAGGTTGGTTTCTTTGCCCTCACATCAGGATATTTGCTTTGCTCACAGGATTGCTCCGCTCATGATTTGTCCTGGAACCACCAGTGTTCTGGGCAGACATTGCTTTTTTGTACTCTTTAAAGTTTGAAAACAGTAATCATCTGATGCAGTACATCATTTTAGTAATCTGCCTTGGAATGAAGAGATAAATGCATTATATTTAAAACTCATAGTTTAAAACAATTGCATTCTGTGTTTTATTTGATTTTTTTTTTTACCAAGAACATGTATTGATACATTGTATACATAATGATCACATTTATGATGCTTATTTTGTACCTGTACATGATGTATCTTGGTCCCCTGCCATTTCCCCACCCCTTCCTTCCGTTCCCCCTTTCCTTATTTACAGCAGGTTTATTTACATTTTTCCATCATTCTGAGTTATTAACACAGTTACTTGGCCACAATTTGGATAGATACCATGGATATTCTACAGTTAGCCATGAATCAGGTGATGGACACTTAAGCACTTTCCACATTTTGGTCATTGTAATTGTACTGCTGTGAACATGTGTGTGCATGCATTGCCTTAAAACTCGCTCTTAAGTCTTTTGGGTCTAATCCTAGGTGAGTAATTGAGGTGGGGGAGCAACTGCTTAATGGGCAAGGTGTTTCTTAGGGGGTGAGGAAAGTGCTTTGGAAATAAGAATGGTGGTTATACATAATATTTTGAATGTACTACAGGTCACTTAATTTTTTACTTTTAAATGTTGGTTTTATTTGTGCACTTATCTGAAATTAAAAATTTCCTAGTTCTGAAAGTTTTATATACTCTTGAAAGTTTTACGATGAACAACAATACTACTTTGTGCCTGACATGTCAGGGTAGGAGCAACCAGCATTTGTTACCCATCACAGCCCCAACACACAAAAACCAATTATAGACAGGTATGCACAAAGCAAAATACATCTGCAAGGCTCCAGGATCCATTCAAGAATTTCCGGCAACAATTCAACAAAAACAGCTGGAGAATATCTACATAAGAAGGGCCCTTGGTGAGCTTAGTATAGCTGAGACACCAGGAGAAAGCTCAGAAGGAAGACTGAAGGAGAGGCTCTTGGTGTCAGCTGTGTGGCAGGAACCACCATGGTCCTCAGAGACCTGCCAGCAGAGGACACTGGCATCTTTGGCTTCTGGGGTAACCAAAGACCATTCCTGCTGGGAACACCGCAGACGGAGATATGGCTACACACACCTGCCACTGAGGAGGCAGCTGCTGTGCCCCACTCTGGATCCTGGGCTATCAGCTCTTCTCATGGTGAGTTTGCCACTGATCAAGCCTGGGCTGCCCCATGAGTACCCATGCTCTGAACTCTGTGGCTGCATTGCATCTGACCCCATCTCCCATGCACTGAAGCCATTGGATAGTGAAATAGCTTGACCCAGATCCCAGAGCCAAGTTGATCCATGTGTGTCCACACTGGAGACACCGGCCCA
Organism: Hystrix cristata; assembly: GCA_004026905.1. Classification (NCBI taxonomy): domain Eukaryota; kingdom Metazoa; phylum Chordata; class Mammalia; order Rodentia; family Hystricidae; genus Hystrix; species Hystrix cristata. The sequence continues at coordinate 27,060 of PVJO010021144.1, read as the reverse complement.
GCTGCCATGATGTAGACCTGGCTCTGAACCTGCACTGCAAACCACGATTCAAACACGAGAGTCAGGGGCATAGTGAGCAAGCTCATACTCGGGGCCCTGGGCTCTCCACGTGTGCCTGCGCAGCTCATCTGCCATGGGCAAGCAAGCCCACCCCGGCTCCACCACAGCTCTGTACATGCCCACGCCCCCACCTCCAGCCTCCTCGGTGCTCCATAACCTTGAATTCCATGATCAACTTGGCCATGGGGCTGTCAGTGCTCTGAGCGCTGGTACCATGACAGTGCCAGGCCCCAGAGTTGCAGCCTCCACATACATGCCCGAGCTACAGGCCCTCGCTCCCTGGTGGCTCCATGAGTGCCACACATCACACACTCAGTGCCACTGCCACACGAGAGGGCTTGAGCACCAGATCCAATGTCAAGAGGGCTCCCTGGGCCACAGATTCCCAAATGGCGAAAAAGAGACATTGGGAGATTGGAGAAAACACATCAGATACTAACAGCCTTTGCTTCTGAAGACCCTAAAGGTGCAGGACCAACAGCATGGTCTCCACAGCTTTTGTCAGCACCCGTCTCAAATACGGGGCTCACAGAGCCTGCACTGCAGATTTCTCAGCAACAACTCTACAGACCAGGAAGAAGTGGGATGGTATGCTCAAGACGCTGAAGTAGAAACCTGCCCATCAAGAATACTTCGGAGGGATTGGGGATTTAGCTCTAGTGGTAGAGCACTTGCCTGGTAAGCACAAGGCCCTGAGTTCGACCCCCTGCACCCCCACTCACAAAAGAAGAACAGAGACTATAAAAACAGAAAAGATCAACAAACTTGGAATTTGCTTTATGAAATGACAAAATCAACTAACCTTTACTTAGACTAAGAATAAATAAAATTCAAATCAATCAAATCAGAAATGAAAAAGGAGACATTACAACTGATTCTACAGAAATAAAAAGATCATAACAGATGACTCTCCACAATCATTCACCAACAAATTGCATAACCTGGAATAAATGGATGAATTCCTAGGAGCGTACAACCTCTTATGATAGAATAATAAATATAAAATATGTACAGACCAATAATTAGTAAGAAGGTTGAATCAGTAACCAGAAAACTTCCAATAAAGAAAAATGTCCAGATGGACTTACCAGTGAATTATAGCTAACATTTAAAAAACTACTAATCCTTCTAAAAATGAATAAGAGAGAACGTTTTCAAAATCATTTTAAAAGTCTAATCGAGACAAAAAACTATAGGCCAAAATCTTTAAAAGAGTTAGATACAAAAATTCTCAACAAAATAATAGCAAACTGAATTCAACATCACATTAAAAGTGACATTCCTTCTGATCAAGTGAGTTCGTCCTTACGATGCAAGACTCTTTCAACCTACACTTAAAAGTGACACATCACATTAGCAGAATGAGGGATAAAATCCACACAGTCATCTCAAGAGATGCAGAAAATACATGCGACAAGTTCAACATTCTTTTGTGATAGAAACTCTCAGCAAGTAAGTTACAGATGCAATATACCTCAGCATAAGAAATGGCACAGGAAAGAATGCTGGATATGAATAAGGAAACGCATTTGGTGGAGAAATAATACACAAGCAGTACGAGGAATTAAAAAGGGAAATATTTGGTTTTTATATATTTATGGGTTTTTAAAAGGCTGAAATTAAAGGCAAAGTATTACTTTCGGTGAATCTTATGGAATATTTTAAAATTAAATCTATAAAAATAAGGGTGAGTTTACCATGGGGTGACATAGTTGATTTTTGTTTTTTTGTTTTTTCGTTTTTTGGTTTTTTTTGTGGTGCTGGGGATCGAACTCAGGCCCTTGTGCTTGCACGGCAAGCACTCTAATCACTGAGCTAAATCCTCAGCCCCCATAAGTTGATTTTTGAATCCTAAATATGATTTGAAGAAAGAGTCTATTGAGCATTTATGTTGTCATCTCCAATTGTCATTCTCTAGTAAAAACTGGCCAGAGTCTGTAACAGATCTAACGAAGAAATTGAATTCATAATATAACAATATTCTCATTTAAACAATTCTCCCCAAAATATTCACTGGTGAAAAATGTAACATATATCAGGAAAAATAATATTAATTTCCAAAAACTCTTTCAGAAAACAGGAGGACAGCTACCTAACACATTTTTATAAAGTTTTTCTTTTCCTTAGTTCATATTTGCAGTGCATAATGATTACATTAATTGTAGATAGATAGTACATGACATAAGACATCTTAATTCTTTTTACTTCCCCTTCCTCATCCTCCCCTCCCCCTCCCTCCATCTTTTAATCCCTTTCCCATTGCAAAATATCTATATCCCTGTTTCCAATTATCTTTTAGTTTGCCTTTTATTTTATTTATATTTGCGGTGCTCATGTAAGAGAAACTATGTGACATTTACGCTTGCCTGTCTGATGCATTTTACAACATCATGGTCTCAGGGTCGATCTATTTTCTTGAAATGTTGTAATGTTTGCTATCTCTGTAGCACAGTAGTCCTCCATTGTTTGTACATACCATATTTTCTTTAGTCATTCATCTGTGATGGCCACTTTCAGGTTTTTGCCTGTCATGAGCTGTGCAGCTGCAAACATGAGTATGGACGTATCACTGTAGTATGGTGTCTTTAACTGGGAAGATAGCTAGAAGGGGAATAGCTGGGTAAAATGAAATCTCTATTCTTTGTTTTGAGGGGAGTCTCCATAACAGTTTCCATAGTACTTGTATGCATTTAAATTCCCACCAACAATGTACAAGTGTTCTTTAGTCCCCACAGTTTGGCCAGTATTCATAGTTACAGATATTTCTCATTCAATGACCTACCTGGTCAATGACTGTTCAGATTTATGACCCAGGCATGCCGTTCGGATTTACAATTCAGTGCTCGGACTTACAACCCATCTTTTTTTGGTGCAGTTTTTTACATCCTGTTCATAGAGCTTCGGTGTCTTTTTCTTTTTCTTTTTTTCTTTTTTGGCAGGGTATGCCTTGTTTATACAGGACTCTAATTTTTGCTGATCATACTGTATAGTACCATACTGTCAGGAGCCAACAACTCTGCGCCCACCTGTGGACCATCACAGGAAGACGCTAGCACTGTACCACGTGTTCCCCCATTTTCCCAGATCACCTTCACCTGCTAGACAGGGAGCCTTTGAAGGAAATGATGTTGGCTCCTCACCTGTAGCCTTCGTGGACAAGGTCCTAAGGCAAGAAAGCTTGCTTGTACTGGGTTTGCAGAATAACAGGCCTGGCTGGCAGGGCCCCAGGTCAAAAGTTTATTCTGTACCCATCTAGTTCTTGATACAGATAACTTAGCACACTTGTGTTCTGCTGAAGCCTATAAATAAAGATTGTGCTTTGCCAGGGCAGCCATTCTGCTCATCAGGGTGATGGCTCTACCTGGTCCCAGCTGTTCTGTGTGGCTCTCCTTCTTTCCCCGCCGCTCCTCTGCCCTGTTCAGCTCGGCCATGTGGGTCAGGGCACCATGCTGTGGTTTTATGTCTTGTTTTACATTACAGTACTGCAGATGAGAGTTACACAAATACTGAAAAGCCAAGTCATCTTAGACCATTTCTTTGCTCTGAATGTTGTAATGTACATACTAAATATAATTCTTCATTTTGCAACCATTTCAGGGATGGAACTCTGTCATTGAATGAGGAATGTCCATATTTGATTTCCTGATGATAGCTATTCATTAGAGTGTAAGCTAGAGTCCCAGTGTTGTTTTAATTTGTATTTTTCTAATGGCCTGTGATGGTAAACATTTTAAAATGTATTCTTTGGCCATTGTAAATCCAAGAAGTGTCTATTCATTTCAGTAGTCCATGTTCTGATTGGATCTTTTTAGGGGGGTTGATTTTTTCAGGTTTTAATTATTCTAGATTATTAGTCCTTTGTCCAAGGAGTACCTGGAAAAATTTTCCCTATTCTGTAGGTTGTTTCTGCATTCTGTTGGTTTCTTTTGATGTGCAGAAACCTTTTAATTCAATATAATTCCATTTGTTGATTCTTGATGTTATTTCTTGTGCAACTAGTGTATTGTTAACATTTTTGCCTATGCTTATGTCTTCAAGAGTTTTACATATTTTATCTTCTAGCAGATTAAGTGTTGTTTATGTTTTAATATCTAGGTCTTTGCTCCATTACAATTTGATTTTAGTACAATGTGAGAGATATTTATTTAGATTCAATTTTCTGTATGTGTATAGCCAGTTTTCCCAGCATCATTTGCTAAAGAGGATACCTTTCCTCAAGTGTACGTTTTTGGTCCTTTTTGCTTACAGTTGCTTCTGCATCCTTTATTCTGTTCCATTGATCCATGTGACTTGTACGTATACCATGCTGTTTTTATCACTGTAACTTCATAATATACCTTGACATCCAAGCTTGTGATGTCTCCTGCCTTGTTCTTGTCCAGGATTGTTTTTGCCATTCTGGGTCTCTTCTGGTTCCATGTGAATTTTAGGATTGTTTTCTCTAATTCTGTCAGGAATACTGTTGGTATTTTGATTGGGAAGGCATTCAATCTATGTATCAACTTTGAAAGTGTTATCATCTTGACCGTGTTTTTTGTGCCTATCCAGGAACAGATTTCCTTCCACTTTTGCTGTCATCTTTGCACTCATTTTTCAGAGCACAATAGTTTTCCTAACAGAGGGCCTTCACTTTCTCTGTTAGGTTAATTCTAAAGTAATTAATTTTTCTCAAAGCTATTTTAAGTGGTATTGTTTTACTAATTTCTTTATCTTTGGTTCATTTTTGGTGTACAAGAACATGATTGATTTTTGTGTATTGCTTTTGTATCCTCCTACCTTACTGAATTTATGATTAGTTCTAGAAGTCTTTTGTTGGAAGTTCTGGGTCTTCGATGTAAAGGATTGGGTCATCTGTAAACGATGATAATTTGATCTTTTGCTTTCCTATCCTTATCCCCTTTATTTTTTTTTCTCTTGCCCAATTAATCTGGCTGAAGTTTTGAGTACAGTATTGAAAAGGAATGCTGATAGTGGACATCCTTGCCTGTTCCTGAGTTTTAGAGGGAAAGCTTTCAGTTTTTGCATTTGGGCAGGAGGTTTGTAATAAATCGCTTTTATCGGATTAAGATAATGTCCTTCTATAATTATTTTCTTCAGATGTGTTATCATTAATGAATGATAGATTTTGTCAAAAGCTTTTTCTGTGTCAGTTGAGATGATCATGTGATTTTTGTCCTTGCTCCTGTTATGTGATTTACTACATTTATTGATTTGGATATACTGAATCATCTTTGCATTCCTGAGATGAAAACTAGTTGGTTGTGATACATGATCTTTTCAATGATTTGTTGGGTTTTGTTAGCTAATATCTTGTTGAGAATCTTTGCATCGATGTTCGTTAAAGAGATTGGCCTGTGGTTTTCTTTTTCACTTGGGTTCTTGTCTGGTGCTGGGATCAGGTTACTACTAATTTCCATGAATGAGTTTGTCCATACTGCTCCCCTCTCAATTTCGTGAAAGAGTTTGAAGAGTATTGGCATTAGATCTTCACTGATGTTTTTACAGAATTTAGTGGTGAATTCATCAGGTGCTTGACTTTTCTTAGTTGGTAGAGTTTTTTATTACTTCCTCAATTACATTGCCGGTTATTGGATTATTCAGAATTTTTATATCATCTTGTTTCAGTTTTGGTAATTCAAATATACCTAGGAGTCTATTTTTTTCTAGATTTCCTAATTTATTGGAATGTATATCTTTAAAATAGTTTCCAATATTCTGGACTTCCACAATATCCATTATGATTTTGGCGCTTTTTTTTTTTCTAATTGTATCCACATGAGTCTTTTCTTTTATGTTTTGGTGTTTTGCTGTAGGATGGACGAAGTGTTTGTGTATTGCTTATCCTTTTAAAGAATTTTCCCTTTGATTTGTTGATTCCTTGTATTAATTTTTTAGCCTCAATTTCTTTAATTTTTGCTCTCATCTTCATACTTTCTTTCCTTGTACTCATTTTGGATTTGTGTTTTTCTTATTCTAGAATTTGTGGTGCATCAATACGTTATTTATTTGGCCTCACTCTGTTTTTCAGATGTGAGTGTTCACAGCTATAAAGTTCCTTCTTAGTACTGTTCTCATGGTATCCCATAGGTTCTGGCACGTTGTATTGGCATTATCATTTGATTCCAAGAACTTTCTCATTTCTTTCTTGATTTCTTCTGTGATCCATTGATTTTTCATACGTTTAATAGCCATATGTCTGTATCATTTTTGTGGTCTTTGTTACCATTGATTTCCAGTTTCATTGCACTATGATCTGAAAGTTTGTATGAGGTAATTTTGATTCTTTGCTATTTATTTAAGAATGCTTTTTGGACTAGTACGTGGCCCACTTTGGAGAAAGTTCCTCATGCTGCTGAGAAGAATGTGTATTCTATTGTTGGATGGAACACTATAGGTGTCTATAGAATTTCTTTCAAAGTGGGGTTCAAGTCTGTTATATCTTTGTTGATTTTTTTTTTTTTTTGGTCTACTTGATCTATTTGTCATAATGGCGCCTCACCATAATTGTGTTGATATTTATTTGATCTTTTATGTGTAGTAGTGTTTGTTTTATGAAGTTGAGTACCCTGGAATTTGGTGCATATACGTTTATAATTGATACCTCTCCCTGTTGAATTCTTCCCCTAAACAGTGTGTAGTGATTTTCTTTGCCTCTTCTGATTATTTTTTGGGATGAAGCCCATTTTGTCTAAAAATAGCATAGCTATTCCTGCATGTTTTTGTGTTCCTGGTGCATTTAATATTGTTTTCATCCTTTGATTAGTAGTCTTTAAAATTCTTTTTGTATTACATATGGTTCTTGTATATAGAAGACTGTTGGGTTTTGCTTTGTTCAAGATGAGGTATTTGAGTATGTTTGGAGTTGGTTAGGGATGGTGATGTCCCCTGCCGTTGCCCTGTTGCCCAGGATGTTTTTTGCTATTCTTCATCTCTTCTGGTTCCAGATAGATTTCTTGATTGCTTCCTCTAGTTCTGCAAAGTGTGCTATTGGTATTTTGATTGAAATTGCATTAAATCTGCATAATAGTTTAGGAAGTATGGCTGTTTTCACTGTATTGGTTCTTCCTATCCAATGCAGTGAGATATCTTTCCATTTTCTGATATCCCTTTCAATTTCCTTTTTTAGAGTACTGTAGTTTTCAGTGTAAAGGTCTTTTACCTGCTTTGTTAGACTGATTCCTAAATATTTCATTTTTTTATGGGATTGTGAATGGTGTAGCTTCCCTAATTTCTTTCTCAGTGAGTTTGTTATTTGTATATAGAAATGCTACTGATTTTTGAGTGTTGACTTTGTATCCAGCTATGCGACTCAATTTGGTTATTAAATCTAGAAGTCTTTTACTGGAGCTTTTAAGGTCATCTACATAGAATATCACATCATCCACAAATAATGATAATTTAATTTCTTCCTTTCCTATCTTCATTCCTTTTATTTCTTTCTCTTGCCTAATTGCTCTGGCTAATGTTTCCAGAACTATGTAATAAGAGTGATGAGAGTGGACATCCTTGTCTTGTTCCAGATTTTAAAGTGAAAGCTTTCAGTTTTTGACCATTTAGTAAATGTTGGCCATTGGTTTGTCATAGATGGCTTTTATCATATTGAGATACAGACCATCTATTCCTAGTTTCTGTAAGGTTTTTATCATGAATGGGTGTTGGATTTTGTCAAATACCTTTTCTGCATCTATTGAGAAGATCATATGATTTTTGTCATTGACTCTGTTGATATGGTGAATTACATTTAATGATTTGCATATGTTGAACCATCCCTCCATCCCTGGGATGAATCCTACTTGGTCGTAGTATATAATCCTCTTGATAATTCATTGCATTCTGTTTGCCAGCATTTTATTAAGAATTTTTGCATCTATGTTCATTAGGAAAATTGGCCTGCAGTTCTCTTTTTTTGGTTGGATCCTTTTCTGGTTTTAGTATCAGGGTGATACTTGCTTCCATAAATGATTTTGAGAGTATCATTTCCCTTTCAATTTCAATAAAAAGTTTGAGAAGTAGTGGTATTAGGTCTTCTCCTAATTTCTTGTAGAATTCAGCTGTGGATCTGTCAGGACCTGGGGTTTTTTTTCATTGATAGGTTTCTAATTACCTCTTCAAAATCAATGGCTGATATTGGGTTATTTAGTATTTTTATTTCTTCTTCATTCAGCTGTGGTAGTTCATATTTATCTAAGAAGATGTCCATTTTTTGAGTGTTTTCCATTTGGTTCGAGTAGAAGTTCTTGAAGTAGGTACTGATGATCTTTTGGATTTCAACAGGGTCAGTAGTGACTTCATCCTTTTCATTTTTGATTACATGGATTTGAGTCTTTTCATTCCTTTTTTTAATAAGATGGGCTGGGAGTTTGTCAATTTTATTTAATCTTTCAAAGAACCAGCTCTTTGAGTCATTGATTCTTTGTATTGTTTTCTTAGTTTCAATTACATTAATTTCAGCACTGACCTTTGTAATTTCTTCTGGCAGATGAGCTTTGGGTTTGATTTGAGCTTCTTTTTCTAGAAGTTTGAGGTTCAACATTAGGTTGTAGGGCCTGGAGGTTTAGCTCAGTGGTTTAAATGCTTGCCTTGCAAGCACAAGGGCCTGAGTTCAATCCCCAGCACCAAAAAAAAAAAAAAAAAAAGAAAAAGAAAAAGAAAAAGAAAGATCAAACATTAGGCTGTTTACTTGCACTCACTCTGTTTGTCTCATGTGGGAATTCAGCACTATGAATTTCCCTCACAGTACTCCTTTCATTGTGTCCCATAGGTTCTGGTATGTTGTAGTGGCATTATCATTTAATTATATATCTGCCTAATTTCTTGGTTAAATTCATCTGTGCTCCAGCTGTTGTTCAGGAAGATGTTATTTAATTTCCATGTGTTTATGAAGTTATCTTGGTTTCTATTGCCCTTGATTTCCAATTTCATGGCACTATGGTCTGATAAGATGCATGGGATAATTTCAATTCCTTTCTGTTTACTTAAGCATGCTTTATGAGCTAGTATGTGCTCTATTTTGGAGAACATCCATGCACAGCTGAGAGGAATGTGTATTCTGCTATTCTGGGGTGGAATGCTCTGTACACATCTATTAAGTCCATTTCTTCACAGGTTTGGTTCAGTTCTGATACTTCTTTGTCGATTTTTTTTGTCTGGTTCATCTATTTGTGACAGTGGGGTGTTAAGGTCTCCCATTATAATTGTATTAGTATTTATTTGATTTTTAATGTCCATTAATATTTGTTTTATGTAGTTAGGTGCACCAGTATTTGGTGCATAAATATTAATGATTGTTATCTCTTCTTCTTGCAGTTTTCATTTAACAAGTATGTAGTGACATTCTATTCTCTCCTGGCCAGACTTCTCTTGAAGATCACTTTGTCTATAATTAGGATAGCTACCCCTGCTTTATTCTGGGTTCTGTTGCATGGAGTACTTTTTTCCATCCATTGATTTTCAGTCTATGAATGTCTTTTGGAGTTAATGTGTTTCTTGTATTCAGCATATTGATAGAAACTATTTCTTGACCCATCCTGCCAGTCTATTCCTTATGATTGGTGAGTAGAGACCATTTACCTTGATGATTAAAACTAATGTATTGACGTGCCTTTGTCATAATCCTATTCTGTTGTTTGTTCTGGTTTTTTTCCCTCTGTGCAACCACTTGCCTTGCCTGGTGGATTCTTTTTATTAGTGTCCTTGGAATTATAGTCTCCTTTCTCCCTTTCTAGGATATCCTTCAACATATACTATAGAAATGGTTTGGTGGTCATGAATGTCTTCAGTTATTCTTTGTGCTGGAAGTATTTTATTGCATTATTGAATTTGAAAGATAGTTTGGCTGGGTACATCAATGTGGGTTGGAGATTGTTTTCTTTTAGTGGTTGAAATACTTTGCTCCAGGCTCTCCTTGACTTAAGGGTTTGTGTTGAAAATTCTGCTGTGATTCTGATGGGTTTTCCTTTATATGTGATTTGTTTCTTTTCTCTCACAATTTTCAATATTCTGTTCTTGTGCTGAATTTCTGGAATCTTGATTACTATATATGTCTTGGTGTAGATTTATTTTGCTCATGGCTAGTTGGGGTTCTATATTCCTCACTTCTCTGTATATCAAATTCTTTTCTCATGCTTGGGAAGTTTTCTGTCATTACTTCTGTGAATAATTTTTTATGTCTTTCATACTGTCTTCTGCTATTTCATTCACTCCAGTCACTCTTATATTGTTCTTCTTTGCATCATGTTGCAGCTGTTGTATTGATTTTCATAGTCTCCAGCTATTTTTAAGAAGTTTTTCTTTTCATGATCCTTAACTGCAGTTCTGTCTTGTAGAGCTGACATTCTGTCTTCACTTTCATTCAATCTGATGCATCCACTTTAAACAAAACTTTTGATCGATTGAATATCTGAATTTGTTTCATGGATTCCATATCTTTCCTGATTTGAGTGTTCAGGTTTTCCATCATTTTCCTTAGCCCCTCTGTTTTTTATCTGTGTAGTCTAATTTCACTAAGCAGGTCTTTCATTATGATAGTCGTGTCTTTTTTAATCTTGAGCCATTATTTCTAATCTAATATTCTCTATAGCCTCATTCATCTGTTTAATTTCTGTTGCTATCATTTCTGAGAGTTCAGTTGGGTAGCTGTGGATTTCCTATATTTCATTGTCTTCTGGATTTTTTCTGGAGGGTCTGAGGGTCTGGGATTGTGTTTTACGTCTATGTTTTGTCATTCTCTCTTAGTCTTTGGGAAATTGGAGAGATAGGATAGAAAGAGTGAAGGGTGAAAATACTGGAGCAAACTTTATAAGATCTAGACAATATTCACACACACGGAAAAAGAAAAAGAAAGGCGAAAAAAGAAGACATCAGAAGTGGCAGTTGAGAAAGAAGAGACAGAGAGAACGGGGAAAAAAGAGAAGAGACATGGACCAAACAGAGGACAATAAAAGTGAAAACCTAGACAATAACAAAAAAGAACAGATAGAGAATGGAAAACTAAAGAAATAGGTAGCCAGATTAAAAAGAAAAAATATATATATATATAGTGCAAATCTTCTGATTTCCATAGTTCTGCTAGTGTCCAAGCCAGAGCCCAAGTTTGTGCCGAGTAGTCCCACCAAATCTGCAGTGGTTAGCGCTGGGTACTGTGTGGCTCTTGGCCTCCAGGTGTCAAGTCTGGGGCAGAGTTTTCATCCAGAAGCTCTCGTAGTCCCTTGGCAGCCCACCAATGGCCCTTACCCTTTATGTCTCCACAGCTTTTCCTCCATTGCATAGGTACAGTTGACACTTACTGGTCCTTTCACAGCCTCCTCAGGTACACACCACTGGCACGGCTTTCTCCTCTCTGCTGACCTCCAGAGCAGAACAGTGCTGGTGCAGAGTGGTGCACTAACACATACCAGGCCAAGGTGCTGCAGGTTGTAGTGTTGCTGCAAGGGTAGGGTGCAGTCGAGGAGAGTTTGCCTCTGGCGAATTGCAGATTTGCGTCCCTCTCCTTTTCCCAGCCAGCTGTTGAAAGCAGGGCAGGGTGGAGTGGTGTTGTTCTCTTTCACCAATGCCCACTGACACTGCAGCAGATCATCACTTTGCTATTGCTAGAGGTTCTAATACGCAATAGCTCCGGCTTGGAGATAAAAAAAGAAAGAAGAAGAAGAAAAAAAGAAATCCTTGCAGCTCTTTCCAGGGAAGGGGTAGATTCCGCAGCCTCCTGTGTGCCAGCAATAAAAATAAAAAGAGAAAGCGGGGGGGGTCTTCCATTTCAAATCTTTCCCACGTGGCTGGAGTTTGTCAGGATTTTCTTCTCAGTGTCATCTTGGTCCATGCACACCAGCTGACATGGGAAGTGGGTCCCAGCACCAGAAGTTGTTTCTAATCACAGCTATTTGCAGTTCTGTGTGCCTCATTTATCTGTATGTTATAGTCTTTCCTCATATTTGGAAAAAACTTGTAAACAGATTTTTAGGCCATTCGTGCTGTCTTATAATTTTTTACTCAACCTAATTAATCTTAGTCTTCTTCACATCATCTAGCAGTGTTGGATCCATCATCTATGACATCTCGTTTCGTATAAGGCTTCTACACAAAGTGTATGGTCAACTACATCAGGCCTGTCTTCTAGTTCTGACACTCTCTCTCCCATTGGCAACTTGCATTACTCATACTTTGAATACAAGCTTTACCTCCTGGATTTCCATTTGATAATTTTTCATGGACTCTAATTATTGCTAAACTGGTCATTCACATTTTGTATTAATTTTTTAAGCTCAACTAGATTTTTATTAGTGTCTTATGTAAGCTCTTTGATAATTTTGTTTATTAAGTCCAATTTCTGTTTATTTATATCATCTTTAAGTTCACCAAGCCCCTCATTGATCTGTTTTTTTGTCCCCTTCTTTATCATTTTGTACAATTCATCAATTTGTCATATGATTTCCTGTTCATCCCTACTCCTGAATTAGCTTTGTGGGAGTAGAGGCATTTTGTTGTCTTGTTTTCTCATCTTCCACTCAGGGTGTCTATCTGTGTGCACGTGTGTGTGTGTGTGTGTGCACATGTGTGTGTGTGTGTGCATGTATGTATACTGTGTGTGTGTAATGAGAGTGGAGGTTCAGGCACAGGGGAAAGACTTTATTGCTATTATTGAGATCTCTCTGGTTGGTGTTTGCTGTCCTATGAAGTACTCTGGGCATGGCCAAATGTAGGCCTTTGTCTGTGGTCACAAGTTCCAATCACCTCCATTATTTGGGGGAGGGGAGGGTGCAATATAATTGGTGCAGCACCAATTCTCTGGAAATGAACTGCAATATTGTTCATGATACAAAGACAAAGCAGATATTGGCATACCACAAAAACCACTTAATAGTAACGATGCTGCCCTGGCAATAGCAACAAAATCAGCAACACTGAGAAAGTCAAAGATAATCTGGATACTGACAAACCAGAAGAAATCATAGAAAGTACAGTACACAATCATTCCCAGTAGAATAGGTGTCTGCAGTAATAATATAACTATAAAGTAAAACCAAATATTGACATGCAGTACATGGGTACTAAATGCCTCTCTACCATCATTAACAACAAAACAGAATTCCACAATAATAGCAGAGAGTCAACTAAATATCTAAAGAATTAAAAAGCTTAATATTGATACTAGTACAAATGGAGATGATGGGAAGGGGAAAATGAAAGATATAAAATTTGAAAAGTAAAGAAAAAGAAGATCAGAAGGAAGAGAAGACTGAAGTAAAATATCCTACTAAGTAGTAAAAGAAAAGTAATGGGATTAGATAATAATAACAGAAAAGAAAAAACAGGAAGAAGAAGAAATAAGAAAAGAGAACATAAAAGAGAAAAAAAGAAAGAAAAACCCTAAACTTCCTCCAAACCAAAGGAAAGCAGAAATGGATCGAAAAAATTTCCCCACGTTTTTGAATGAATTGTTTCTTTCCAGAGTATGTAGTATTGGAATCCACCAGATATGGTGGAAGCATAGCTGGTCACTAGGAAGTCCTGTGTTGTGTCCACACTCACGTTTTTGTGTGTAAATGCTGAATCCCACCCACCATCTTTGCTGGTTGTGGTTGGTCAGTGGTGTCTTCCTTAGGGCTGTATTTACTCCACCAATTTCCCAGTTCCTGCGACCCTCTGTGTGCCTGAACTCACTGCTGTCTCTGCCTAACTTTTAGGGTTCTGGGTTTGTCAGGTGCTATCCTTGCTCGACAGGTCCTGGTGCTCTTAAATGCCAGGATGTGGCCACCGTCCCAGCTGAGGAGTGTCCCCGCTCACATTGGCAGATGAGGAAGGCAAAGAGACTGCTGAGTTTCTGTGCTGGAGGTGGGCAGTGTGGTCCAGCAGTCCACTGGACTTACTGACACAACTAACACACACACACACACACACACACACACACACACACACACTGAAAGCCTCGCATGACCAGCCTGACTTCTCCTCCTGGTCAGAGATTAAACTTCTCAGGTGGTCTGTGTCAAGCCCTCACCCGCCGTGACTGTCTCTTGTGGCTGTCTCCCATGTAGTCACTGTGGGAGGGTGACACTAGACACCCTGAAGTATCATTCTGTTGTTGTTTTGCAGTTCAGTCAGTTAAACTCTTCCCAAGATGGCTCTTGATTCAACCCTCACAAATATGGTGAGTGCTGCACTGGATTTCTGCCCCAACTCCAGCCCAGCATACTGAAGGAGTCACTTTCAGAGTAAAGCCCCGTGCTGTTTTGCAGTTTCCAAAAGCTGTGGCCTTTCCTTGGGGCTAGCACTTCTGACCCAGCCCGTCGTTTCTCTCTGAGGCTGCCCATCCTCTCCGGGCTTAGCTACATCAGCAGAGACCGGTCCCAGCCTCAGGAGCCCGGCTTGCTTTCCCAAGCGCCTCATTCTTATTTCTGCATGTTGCTCCGTCTTTCCAGCTTATCTGTAGTTTCTAGCTTTCCAGTCAGCTCCCTCGATTCCCGGACATCAACTTCTTTTTTTCTCTGCATCAAATTTTTCAGCTGTCTCAATTCTAGATCCCAGAGGGGGTGTGTTTTACTGCCAGCCTCTACTCCACCGTTTTAATCTTCTGCATCATATTTTAAAATCCATCTTATTATCCTTTTTAATTGGTATACATAGACCAATTCGCATCTAGTGTAATGATGTAATTTTTCATGTTTTAGAGCTTGAATCTGCCATTTGACACTTCCATATCTATTTTCCTCTGTTTTTCGCTTTCCTATTTCTTTTTCCCACTCTCAGCTGGGTTGCTGGAACATGTTTGTACATTTCCATTTTGATTCACCTGTAGTGCTGTTGGGTGTGTCTCTTTGTATGATGTTTCTAGGGATTTCCCTGGACCTTGTTTCCTGTCCGTTTGGAGAACTTGCTCCAGCCATTCTTCCAGGATAGGAGTGCTGGTGACACATTCTTACTTTTCCTTATCAGAGAGTGTCTTGACTTCTCCTTCTGTCCTGAGGGGTATTTTAAGTGATGGAACATTCTGGACACAGAATTCTGTACTTTGACAGTTTTTTTTTGTTTTTTTTTTTAGCTTTTGCTTCTGCTGCTTCTTTCTGGGCTCTCTAATAAGAAACCCATCGTCATTTGAATTGGTTTTTTTCCACTTTTTTTTCCTCTTCCCTCTTTTCAAACTTTTTTCTTTGTCTTCAATGATCAGAATTCAGACAACAAAGTGTCTTGGATTGGATTTTTTAAATTTATCCCATTTTGGGTTCATCCACCTTCTTGAATCTGTAGGTTCCATTATTTGCCAGATTTGGTAGCCACTCTGCCAGTTCCTTTCCTTTCCTAGACTCCAGTGACACTAACCCTGGATTCTGCTTTTTGGTCCTAAAAGGTCCAAAGGCTCTGTTTACCTTTGACACTCCTTTTCTTGCTCTTCTTTGGGCTGGGTGCTGTTTATTGCTCTCCTTTCCAGTTCACTGATTTTGCTTTCTGTTCTCTCTGTTCTCTTGCCGAGTCATTTATTGTGTTTTTAAAATGTCATCGTCTATATACTTCAGTGCAAGTAAAAATCTTTGCTTGATTCCTCTTTGTGTCTTCTGTCTTCTATTTCTTGCTGAAACTTTCTTACTTTTTTCTTTGTGTCTTTCATTAATGTCTTGCAAAATTCTAAAAAGTATCTTTTAACATGTTTGTAGTTCAAGGAAGCCTTTTTTTTATGGTGGCTGCTTTACAAGTTCCTGCCAGTTTGATCCACCAGCGGTGCATGGATGACTGTCCCTCGGGTGGCAAGGGATAGCCATGAATGTGCAGCCCCATCATGAGTGTGTTCAAGGCTTGGTCATATCACACCAATGTCCCTGTTATCTTCATGTCGTGCCTATTTGTTGAACTTAAAATTCAAGTTGACATCTTTCTAGTTCTTGGTATGACTTTCAACCAAAACTGGACATTTGCACTGTGACACTGTCCTCTAATTTAGACCTTGTTTTATCTGATGCCTTTGACACTGGCAGGGGGAGGGGAGCTGCACCTCATTACCGCCAGGCGGGATGCAGGCCACCCTGACCTCTCAACCCGGCTTGAGCAGTGTAATGCACCACGATGCTCTATAAACTGTGGAGGATTTTATGTGCTTTACTTTCAAGGATTTTGTGGAGACAGCTCAGACATTTAGGAATGCATGTTATTATATTTTAATTCATAATGAAAGAGTAGTTATGATTCCAAATGATGATAATGTATTGTTATTATTAATAGTAAATTTTATTTCCAACTGGGCTCAATTAGCAACCACCAGGGATCTAGAGGAACATTGGTCTCTAGGCGGCTTTGTTTTCTCTTCTCCTAATGATATCGGGTGTGTCTCAGCACCGTCCATGAGTCTTGGTGGATCCTGACTGGTGTCAAGAGACAGTCAAATGTAAACATCTGTTGGGCAATTTCCTATCACCTTTGTTTGGCCCTCAGGTGGGGGAGTGTCCACCCATCTGGCAGGCTGTCAGAATGGCTAACGTGGTGCCCTAGAATGCATTTTAGAGAAACACTGACTGTAAGGGCTCAGTTCCTGTGAGGAGTGTGTTGTCCCTTGTTCTGCCCTGGAGTCTGTCCAGCAAACACAAGGAGTCTCATGCACGAGCAGGTGCAGGAAGAAGGTGGGGTCCGGGAGACCTGGGGACACAAGGAGGACGGGAGCACTGCTTGGGATTCCAAGTGAACGCACTCCCAAGTTCTAGCAGAGCCCTGAGGAGGTCTGTGCCTTGCTTTCTTCTCCAAAATTTTACCAGGTGCAATTTCCCCCAAGTTGCCCCTTTGGTTTATTTCATACTTTGAAAGCGAATTCACTGAAGGAAGAGGATTAGCAGTTGCGATGCACACATGGAACTTGTCACTGGGATGATTAAGGCTATTTCAGAAGTGTTTGTTTGCTTACATTTCAGCTACGTAGACTGTCTCTTGGTTTCCTGAAAGTGTGAAAGAGCAGAGGCTCAAGCTCTGGCTGCTGTGAGCTGCTCATGGCTGAGTTGTAGCCTTAGAGTGACTGGACCACATTGCCACTTATTCCTGGTGTGACTGGAATATCTCTGTGCTGTTGGAATTTTATATGGAATAACAGAACTCCATACCATGGGTGTGTGTGTGTGTGTGTGTGTGTGTGTGTGTGTGTGTGTGTGTGTTTGAGGTGGAGATTAAAGCAGGGCCTCACGCATGCTAGCCAAGTGCCACGGAGCTACAATCCCAGGCTAGCTTATTTCTTTACTTTTCAATTACACTTTCCTTTCTACAATAACTCATAAAAGGGCTTTTTCCAAAGTGGCAATACTTTATTGGACAATGACCAATATGGTTAAAATCACATTACCCTTTAGGAAGAGGAGTAATGACACGGACAGTTCTTACTTATCCAGTGTTTTAGGTTGTATTCATAAAAAATTTAATTAATAATCACTTATTTTTATATAGCAATGGGCAAAAGTGATGTATTAAAATACTTTTCAAAAATAATAAAAAGGCCAAATGCTATGCCAAGGTTATTGTACATTGTTTAACAAAATAAACATCTGTGTTTTTTGGCCAGGATCCTTCCAAATATTTCAGTAAGAACAGATTGAAGAAATGGAAAAGCCAGCAGGGGCAGGAGCAGGGAACTGCACGGCTGTCCAGGAGTTCATGCTGGAGGGTTTCCCTGCGGTCCGGCGCCTGGGGAAGGTCCTCTTCCTGCTGCACCTGCTGGCCTACCTGGCCTCTGTCACAGGGAACTCACTCATCATCACACTCACCTGGGCCGACCGGCGCCTCCACACGCCCATGTACTTCTTCCTCAGCTCTTTCTCCTTCTGCGAATGTGGCTTTATCACCACAGTTATTCCTAAGCTGCTGGCCATCTTTCTGTCAGGAAGGCAAACAATTTCCTTTGCTGCCTGCTTCACACAAGCCTTTGCATTTTTTTCCCTTGGTGCAACCATTTTCTTCCTGCTGGGCGTGCTGTCCCTGGATCGGTACCTGGCCATCTGCAAACCGCTGCACTACCCCAGCATCATGACCCCAAGGACGTGTTTCCTGCTGGTCACTGCCTGCTTCGCTTTGGGCTTCCTGCTCATTGTGGTGCCAGTTATAAAGCTGTCACAGTTGTCCTTCTGCGGCCCCAGTGTCATCCCGCACTTCTTCTGTGATTTCGGACCCTTGGCAAGTCTCTCCTGTTCTGAAAACAGAAACATTGAAACGTTGTTTTTCAGCAATGTCTCTTTTCTGCTCTTTACATCCTTCCTCATGACAGTCGCTGCGTACAGCAACATAGCGGTCATGATCCTGCGCCTCCCATCAGCCAAGGAGCGGCAGAAAGCCTTCTCCACCTGCTCCTCTCACCTCGCTGTCCTCTCTCTGATGTACGGCAGCTGCGTCTTCATCTACGTGAAGCCAAAGCAGACGAGCAGGCGGGACTCCAACCGAGAGGCCGCTCTGGTGAACACGGTGGTGACCCCGCTGCTGAACCCCGTCATCTACACCCTGCGCAACAAGCAGGTCCACCGGGCGCTGAGGGACACTCTGTCCAGGGTGAAGCTGCGGAAATAGAATCGCGACCGTTTAATGGAGGAGTGTGCCTTCCCTTCCACCTAATCCAACCTCCTTTCTATTTCTGCAATTGTCTATGTACATTTGAAACTCTGTCAGTTTTTTCAGGTTCTGTTTGTGTAGTCTTGGAATAGTGGCCAATTTATCCAGTAGTTCTATCTGAACGTTCCAAAATCTTATTCATATTGAGTCAAATATTCATTCCTGCATTTTTTATCAGTAAATTAAGAATTCAAGGTATTTTAATGTAGAGCCTCCTGCACATGAATTTGCTTGATCTGTTTAATCTCCAGTCCAGGATTTGTGGTTATGAGTGTGTGACTTACTCGTGAGTGCATGGGGTGGAGAAGGAAATTCAGAAGCAGGGAGAATATCAGACTGATTCAAGGACAGCTATAACATGGTCAGCATATTGAATTTGGAAGGACATTTACATCAACATAGCTGTCATGATATCAATATGTTACTTAAATCGTGCAATTATTTCATGTTTCATATTTGGTACTTAAATAGAAATCTTAGCAGATCTTCTTCCCAATGTGATGAAAGCATATAAAGTTTCTCAGTGAAACTGCCCCTTCCCCTTGGTTTGCCACCACACTGAACTCAGTACTGGAACATGGGAAGGAAGTTTCCCAGGGGAACTCCCCTCAGGCAAGGAAGCCTGAGTTATGAAAGAGGTGAGTAGTTAACACGGTTTTCCTCCTACAGTGAATTTACCCTGCAGGAAATCAGTCAGAGCTGGAAAGAAGTCTAATTGTGACTATAAAGTCTCTCCAGATGGATCTATGAGCAAGTCTCTTCCTCAGTGAAGTGAGGTTTGTGCAGTCACTTCCAGGTGTCCCTTTCAGGACTAGCGTGAAATGACACTCTTGATACTACTGTGCCGTGAGAAGTCCAGTGTGAGTATACTCAATACAGGGTGGTGGGGTGTTTAATGGAAGAGTCCGCCTACCACTCTAATTTAGTTATTAAAGATTTCGATAGAAAACAAGGAACTGGAGACAAAACTGGTGCTGGAGCTCCTTTGGCATAGGTGGTTGTCTTAGTTACTTTTCTCTCATTGCTGAGACAAAATACTTGACACCCAAAGTTAAGGGAGGAAAGTGTTATTTAGCTCACATTTCCTAGAGGTTTCAGCCACACTCAGCGGGATCCAAGGCAGGGTGGCAGGCGGACAGGCAGAAGGCAGCAAGGCAAGCAAGGGGAGCAAAAAGGGGATAGGTGAGCCCCTTTCTGTCCCTCATATCTCATCCAGGCTGCCTGGCTTTAGGGTGGGCAGCACACTCACCCTTAATCCTAATACCCTTAATCCCAGCATCACATCCTGGATCCCAGCAGAACTGTGCCGGGCCGATCAGTGGACTGATTTAGTAATCACACACTCTAGATCCAGCACCACCTATGAACATGTGAGGGTTTGGGGGGACATCGAGACGCGAACCACAGCAGTGGTTAAAGGCAATGATCATCCTTTGCTTTGATCTAATTATTCTGAGATTGCAGGGAGTATAAAAGACTTTCTTGTGAAGATTTTGGGGTCATAATTATGAAAGCATTTGACGAATAGATGACTCAACTAACAGAACATGCATTTTTGTCTATACTATGTGTATGTTAGGATTTCCATAGAATGTTTGGTAGCTTTGTTTCTTTTTCCTCACATTAGGAATATTTGGTTTCCCCATAAAATTAGTCTGCTAGTGATTTTTCCCAGAACAACCAGTGAATTGTGTGGTCATTGTTTTTTTGTATGTTTAAAATTTAAAAAAAAAAAATACTGGTCCAATATTGGTAATCTACCTTGAAATAAACGCAAATAAAGAACACCTAAAAACAGATAGTTTAAAAACAGTGATTCTATGTTAGTAACAGATCTAGTTTCCCACAGTTTGATATACCATGGATATGGTACAATTTGTTTTGTCCATGGTTCTTTTGGACATTGTAGCAGTTTCCATATTTTGGTACTGTGAATAGTACTGTTGCATTCATGTATTTCTCGGATATTTATGCTGAATTCTTCTGGGTAAATATCTAGGGAAGGAACTGTGATGGGGGAAGAGTGGAAAAACCACTCAAGGGGCAAAAGGTTTCCTTTGTGGTGACATTTGAGTAGTTTCCATTTTGGGCTGTTGTGAATAGTACTGCTGTGAAGGTGTGTGCACATGCATTTGCTTGAATATTTTTTTAGATTTCTTTCTAAACCTAGGAGAGAAACTGTGGTTGAGGCAGTGGGGGCAACTGATTGAAGGTTAAGTGGTTTCCTCTGAGGTGTTTTAGAACTAGATAGAGGTGGAAGTTGTATAGATTTTGAATATGCTTCATGCCACTGAATTGTTTGCATTGAAATGATTTATGTTGTATGTGTGTTTATCTCAGTTTGAAATCCCATATTCCTTAAAATTGTATGTATTATTGACAGTTTTACAGTAAAAAATAACCGTGCTCCTTAACTAGGATGGCTGAAGGGAAATACCAGCCTTCATTACCCACCACACACTCCACATGCAAAAATCCAAAATGAACAGGGACCCAGAAACCCAAATAGCTCTGGCAGGACTCAAGGGCCACTAAGAATTTCCTTCAATGCAGTGGAGCAAAATCAAATGGAGAATATCCACACGGGAAGCACTGTTGGACAGCCCCGCATAGATCCGATGCCAGGACAGGGCACGGAACAGACAGAAATTGAGGCTCTTGGTGTCAGCGGTGAGGAAGGAGACACTGTGGTCCTCAGCCGCCTGCCTGCCGAGGACTCAGGCACAATTTGTCTTCAAGGGAACCATGACCATGCCTGCTGGGAACCCGTCAGACGGCGATGTGGCTGCACACACTCGCCCCTCAGGAAGAAGCTGCTGTGCCCCATTTAGGGTCCCTCCCCGGCTGCCACCTCGCCCCACCCTGTGCATGAGCCTGACTCTCAAGCCTCGGCTGCCCTGTGAGTGCCTGCGCTCCAGATCCGGCCGTGTGGTGCACTGCCCGTGATGCCCTGTCCCATACACCAGAGCCACCGTGGAGTGAAGAAGCTTGACCCAGATCCCAGACCCAAGCTTCTCTCTCCACAAGGATCCCTGTCAAGACCTCAGCTCAGCTGCCACTGAGAGCCCATGATCTAGACCCGGCTCTGAGGCTGCACTGCAAACCACGCTCAAACACCAGAGTCCCGGGCACGGTGAGCGAGCACTGCCCTGGGCCCTGGTCTCGGTGTGTGCCTGTGTCTGGGGCACCAGCTCAGCTGCTGTGGACAGCCGGCCCCGCCCTGAGCTCAGAGCCACTGTAACCTGCACATGTCCCTGCTCCCACCTCCAGCTTGCTGGCTGCTACACAAACTTGTCTTCCATTACCACCCTGAGCCTGGAGTGTCACTATCCTGGGCAGTGGTAGCATGACCATTTCTGGCCTGAGAGATGTAGTCACACCATTTATGCCCACGCTTGAGACCTTGACTCCCTGATCACTCCATGCGTGCCACACCTCAGCCAGCAGCACCACTGCCATAGAAGGGGCCGGGACACCACACCCAGTGTCAACAGGGTTTCCTGGGCCACAACTTTCAACTAGGAGGAAAAAAAGGCGATTAGGAGACTGAAGAGAACACATGAGATACTGACACCCACTGCTTCTAAAGGCCTAACAGGGCTCTTTGTCACCGTAGACATTGACAACACAGACCCTGGCACCTTATCAACACCCATCTCCAATACAGGGCTGCAAAGAGCCTGCACTGCTGTGCCTGCTGCAGAGTCCGCCCACTGCTCGCCATCCTAGCAGGCCTTGTGCTCCCGCCATCTACTCCAAGACCTCTCCCACCAACTATGCCTGAAGTTTGGAGGAGCTTACTGCGCCACCAAACACACAGACATCAGTGCCAGACACAAGGAACCCACAACACCGAGAGGAATGTCGCCATCCAAAGAAAATAGTAATTTCACTGCAGCTGAGGCCCTAAGAAATGGACATGTACAAACTGCCCTGTAAAGAAAGAAAATCATTATTTTAGCTGGGGATTTAGCTCAGTGGTTAGAGTCCTTGCCTAGCAAGCACAAGGCCCTTCTGAGTTCAATCCCCAGTACAAAAACATCATTGCTTTAGAAAGCTCAGAAAAGTTCAAGAATGTACCAAGAAACAATTCAACAGTATCAGGAAAGAAATAAATGATCCTAATTGGATGTTTAATAGAGATGAAATCATTAAAAATGAAGTTCTGGAGCTGACAGATGCAAAGAATTAAATAAAAATTGCAGTGCAGACTGTGAAGAGAAAAGTCCATCAAGCTGAAGAATGAATCTGTGAACTCAAAGACAAATTATTTAAAATCCTACAAAGGAGAAAATCACCAAATATAGTGAAGGAATAAGTGGAGCTTATGGGATTCATCAAAACAGCATCAAAAGTGCTAATATTGAACCTCTAGGAGCTAGGAACTGGTTGGTGTTATGCTACTCGGGGTCCTGAGAAGCAAAAGACACCGAAAGCCATTTAAGCAAAAGACACTGAAAGCCATTTAAAGATAAAATATATAGAATCCTCAAACTTGAAGAAAGATATAAATATAAATATCAAGGTATAGGAAAGTCAAAGGTCTCCAATAAGATTAAATTAAAACAAGACTATAGTTAAACATAATCAAATTATTAGAATTAAGAAATTAATAGGATCCTGAAGTAGCAAGACAAAAGAGCACATTACATATCAGGGATTTGAATAAGGCTAGAATCAAATTTCTCAGCAGCAACCTTCCAGGCCAGGAGAAAGTGCGATAACATATACAAAATGCCACAGAAATAAAGGACACCGCCAATCAAGGAGACTTTACTGCACAGGCCTGCAATCCTAGCACTCAGGCGGCTTGTGGGAAACAAACAAACAAAAAAGAGAGTCCTGAGTTTCAGGCCAGCCTGGACTATAGAGAAACACCTTTTCTCAAAAACAAACAAACAAAGAAATTTACCCAGCAGAGCTGTCCCTCAGAAATGGAGAGAGACAAACAACAGCTGAGGTATTTCATAGCCAGCAGAACTTATTACCTTATAAGAACTGCTGAAGGAGGCTCTTCTGTCTGAAAGTAAAGGGCACTAATCGGAAACACAAAAATACATGAAAGAATGAACTCACTGGTGCAAGTACGATCACAGTAAATTTAGAACACTCTCGTACTGCATTAATGGTGTGTAAATCAATTATCTCTTTAGTAGGAAGTTCAAAATCAAAATTATGAAAAATAATAACAGCTTAATAATTTGTTAAACCACAGGCCATAGAAAAGATGTAAATCATGGCATAAAATGTGAGGGAGGGTGGAGTAAAAGTTTCAAAATGTCTCATATGATCAAAATTAAGTTGTTATTGGCTTAAAATAAACTGTTAAAATTGTAAGATATTTTACATCAGAATTATGGTCAACAGAAAACCTACAATACATGCACAAAAGATTAAAAGCAATGAATCAAAGCAGAACACTACAGATATCAAGTAATAAAAAGTAAGACAGTGAGACAAAACAAAGACAGTGGCTGATTGAAAAGCAAAAGAAAACAGAAAACCTGCCTCTACACCACCTGTAAGAGGTTCATTTACCCTTGAAGAACACACATATATCGACCAAATGTGAAGTGAAAGGAAAACATATCAATACAAATGTAAAAGAAAAAAGAGCAGGTGTAGCTACACTTAGATAAATACACTTTAAATAAAAACTGTAAAATGAGAAAAAAGTCATTACATAATGCTGCTGGGTATAATCCTCAAGGGGTTATTCCAATCATAAATCCGTATGCTCCCAACATAGGAGCCCCTGAATATATACAGCAAATATTCACAGACTTAAAGTAACTATACCACAATAATAGTAAGAGAACTCAATAGCTCACTTCCAACAATGGACAAATCAATTAGTCAGAAAAATCAATAAGGAAATATTGGTTTTGAACTACACAATAGACCCAAGAGACCTAACAGACATATACAAAACATTCCACCCAACAGGAGCAGAATCTGCATCCTCACAGGCACACACATGAATTCGCCATGTGAGGCCTCTAACTAAGTCTTATAAATTTAGGAATATTGAATACATGTCAGCTGTGTTTTCTGATCACAGTGTGTGAGCCTGGAAATAATCAGAGGAAAAACCACAAGTAGGTCTAAATTTATCAGTGTCCTCCTGAACAACAAATGAGTGAAAGAATAAACAAAAGGGGAAATGAAGACATATCTGCAGGCAAATGAAAATGGAAAGAAAACCTCCTGAAACTTTGGGAACTCAGCAAAAGAAGGTCTCAGGTGATGTATGGTGAGAGGGACATTTTATGCTTTATCTGAGCAGTGGTTACATGGCCATTTATTTGTGCTAAAGCATCAACTTGCACACATATGACTTGTGCATTTTACAGTATGAAAATTGTACTTGCATAAAGAAATGACAGGTTAGTCTACAGCCACAACACCCTGAATGCACCTGATCTAGGAAGCTAAGCAGGACCGGGCCTGGCTAGTACTTGGATGGGAGAAAACCACAGGTGAAAAAGCAAAGACATGACATTTAATTATTTTAAGAAAGTACTTTTGTGGTTTAGGACTGATTTTCTTCACATGTGTACTTTGGGGTGGTACTCATTTTCTGACCCTGGGCAGTCATGCCAAATCTACCTGTGCAAAGTCTCAAAGAGGACCATGCAGAACACTGAGAATGAGGTGGGACATTGTCACACACAGCGAGATGGCACTTACAATACATTTCCACTGATATTTTCCATTTGCAACAGTGAAGTATTAGATGCCCCTTGAGATTCTGTTGCAGGCTTCATTGCAACTTGCCTCTCCCACCCCCTAATGAAGCCCAAACCCACCAGGGGATTGTACACGTGGACCTGCCTGACCTCACTGGCGATGGAGAATGATCCCAAGGGGACATAGGAAAAGGACATTTAGGTGTATTTTCACTGATAACTGCCACTGTTCCACCTGTGCACAAAGGTGAGCTGCAATGAGGTGGCCGGAACGTGGCTCCCAGGCTCCGTGGACAAGGAAATCTGACCTCTGTTGTCTTCATTTTCTGAGTCTTTTGGGGGAGATGAGTGCACCCAGCAAACAAGTTTGATGTTCATGGTGAACCATGTCATCACGTCCCATGGAAAGCACGAAGGTGTCACGTAGGTGAACAGGAATATGTTCAGGATGTCGACACAGCTTATGTAGTTTCAACCCAGGAAGTAGCTTAGCAGTTATGTTCTTCTAGAGACTGGGAGAAGCATCCAGGTGCAATTCCAGCCACATCTTCCCCTGATACAATAATGTCCACAGAGGTAGGGATGTTGAAAGTCATTTTTGATGAATAGAGAGAAGACTCCTCCATTCTGCTGGTTGCAAGAATGAGAGCGAAACCAATTTAGCTACACGAGATTTGTTGACTGAGCCTGGACAGTGAAGTGACAGGATGACTTTTCCCTGTATCTAGATGTAGCTGTTCTGAAATCTGTGCTTGGGCAGTTTTAGACTCTGCAGGAGTGAGTTTTCCTGCTCACTCCAGGGACTCGGGTAAAGAACTCAGGCTGAACGGATGTCAAGAAAACAACTGGATGGGAACGCGGTGATGGGAACATGGTTTTTCATTTCGCTTTCCAGAGGGCTGAACTCGGTGCCCAGTAGGGCTTCTGAGAAGGGACTGCTGATCCGAAGTGTTGAAACGGCACTGCAGGGTGGGAGCCTCCATTGTGGACTTTTTCTGTTATGTATACGTTGTTAGCTGTATATTTTGTCTTGAAGAAATACTGGCTTTCATTTTGCTTTTCTTACCTTATGGGGTATTATTCAAATGTACTAGAGAGTATTTTCCAGTAAAGTCAAGTTATATTAAACACTATTCTCAAAAAACAATAAAACAAGAACAGAAAAGCAGAACCAAAAAAGTTCAATTTTTACAATAGAACAAAGGAATATTTCAAAATAATTTATAATAGCTTATTTAAAAGTAGAACATGGCTTCATTTGGAAGAGTAACTTCAAGTAGCAATTCAGGTTTGATTTTAGAGAGAGGTTAATCTCTACTTTTTGGTGATAGCCTTGGTTTTCTTCAGTATGTTTGCAGTATGTAATGATTACATTTATTGTGGGGAGATCGTACATGTACATGACACATGTTAATTCTTGCTCTTTGTCCCCTTTCCCTGCCCTTCCTCCCTGCTCCCACCAACTCTACTTCCCTTCCCCATCTGAAAAAGCTCCTTTCCATGTTTTCCTTCAACTCCTTTTTTAATCCCTCTTCCTTTCCTTCCCTCCTTCTCCCTCTAGCTCTTGTTCTCCTTCCCTTTTGAAAAAGTCTCCCTATTTCCTAATACATATCTTTTATTTTTCTCCTCATTTATACTTGGGGTTTCTCACAGATCAAAGTGGGTTCATCACACACAGAGAAATGGAGATAACGATGGAGATAGGGAACAGGACAGCTGTCCAGGAGTTCACGCTGGAGGGCTTCCCCGC
>PVJO010021143.1:0-30613 GCA_004026905.1 Hystrix cristata | reverse complement strand
GCGCCCTTTTACAGGGGAATAAATCTGAGGCCCAGAGAGTAACTCAGCAGTAAACCTACAGCTGTACAGGGACAGAAATCATATTTGAACTTAGTTCTGTGTAACCCCCAAGTTCATACATTTTGTAAACTAAATAAAATCTTGCTCCTGAAATAGTGACTTAGTTAGATTCTTGCCTGTATGTAATGACTAAGATTTTCAAAGCCCTGTCACGGACGCCACCCCATTGCAGAGCAGCTGGCCGAAGAGAGGGCCTGTGGGGCTGTCGTGGGGCCAGCGTAATAAGTGGTGTAAAACAGTGTTAATCAGTGGATCCTCCCGGGGGCTTAGAAGGTGGGCAGTGGGGCTGTCACCATTGCCTCTTGATAGAATTCCCCTGCAACCTGGCACTCCCTGTGCAAGAATTCCTTTAAAAGTGAAGCCCCAGTCTCCATGTCAGGACGGACACAGCAGGGAGTGGAGGGAAGCAGGTGGAGACAGGCTTAGTCTTTCCCAGGGAGGCAGACTGGAGGTTTGGGCTCCGGGCTCCCAAGCCGGTCTCCATCTCGGCCTCCCCTAAACGTTGCTCCTTCTCCTGAGCGCTCTCCTCTCACAGCCGCTACCGCCGGCCGGGCCCCTTTTCCAGGTCTGAGCAGGCCCCGGGGCACCCTGACGACGCGACCTGCTTGCTTAAAGGAGGGAGAAGGCAGTTATCTCCAGCCAGAGACGGTTCCGGCGTGCATTCCTGCTCTCCGGATAGCAGGCTGCAAAGGGCACGAAAAGCGTTCGTATCAGTGACTCACAGCAGACAGGAACTCTCGCGCGGACCCGCCCTTCCTTCCTGCCCTCGGAAGAGCCTCGCAGCTAGAGAGCGGCGGCTCGGGAGGGGGCCCCAGCAGGGCCCTGGCGGCGCGGCGCTCGTTGATCTTCTCTGCCACCCTAATCCGTCTCCTCAGGTACACCTCGGCCTTTGCGTGGTTCCCAAATATGAAGGCAGAGGGCTTGGTGTAATTTAATTGAGTGGTCCGCATCGACACTTTGTTTGAAAGTTTAAAAAGAGGATAAACTTGAGTCATTTGTAGGAAAAATGATGCACTGGGCAGCGTAGAGGCTAAGAATTTAAGTGTTTTAATGTACATGGACCAACGGCCCCCCCCCCACGAATGTAATCATTCTGCACTGCAAACATGTACTAACAAAATTGTTTTTAAAAAGCGTGCAGGAACTGGTCTCAAAACCCTTCTGCTGCACTTTGTTGTCTCCTGTCTTCAAGTACGGTGGCATGTTCTCTGTTTAAAATGCCATTTACCCCTCTAGGCCACCCAGTGTGTCCCCGGAAGTCCTGCAACATTCAGAAGTATTCTATTCATCTCTCAAGAAACACCTGTGAACAACCACTAATGAACAGACATAGGCATGAGGAAGGATACGGTCAGCGCTGCCGTGCTTGGATCACTGCAGAAAGACAAAGTTAAGAAAGAAGGAAAGAGATGGACAAAGAGAAAAAGGAGAAAGGCCAGAGGGAGGGAGGAACTGCAGGAGGAAGGTGAGAAAGACACTAGTGCATCATGGTTGAGTTATGCAGGGTCGGTCAGTAGTTACTTTACCAGGTGTCAGGGACCAGCCACCCATGCCAAGCTCCCAATGACAAGAGGAACGATGCAGAGATAGAGAAATAGCTTTTGGCAGCAGGAAGTGTTTGCTCAAAGGTGCTAAACAAAGAGCAGGTTAGAGTTACCTAAGTAATGAAAGGAGCCAGAATGATTAAGGTACCTTTGGGAGGCAGTTCCCTTTCACTTTGTAAGGCCAGTAAGAATTTAAATTGAAAATTTAAAGCAGAGGATTGATACCATGTAATCTATTTTGTTAAGTCATTCTGGCTACTTAATGCATACTGAACTGCAGGAGGTCAAGTAGGAGATGAGTTATGTAGGATACAGGTGCATGTGTTAAACTAAGCCTTTTTTTATCCTTATTTGTGTGCACATAACATTTAGTAACTACTCAATATTAACATACAATGTTTTATTTAAATGGATTTACGGGGATGTAGTTCAGGAGTACAGAGCTGACCTAGCATTCATGAGGCCCCAAATTCTGTCTCCAGCATTACAAAACGAAAACAAACAAAAGCCCAACAGATTTATGTTGTTTCTTTTCTGTTTTACTTAGATAGCATCATCTGTGAAATCAAGCACGAACCATCATTACACAGTGAACATTTTCTGCACAAATTAAAGAATGAATGAATAAAACAAGGTTCTTGCTCTCAGAAAGCCTAAAGTCTCTATAGATAACAGCTATCCATCCAGATAGTACTCCACAGTAGAGGGACAAAGCACATTACCAAACTTGCTATAATCCTGAATTAGAGTATTAGAGTCTGATTTTTTGTTGTTGTTGTTGTTTTAACATAGTGCAATGTCAAAACAGGTGGCAGGAGACTGGCAGAGAACCCAGTGACATGGCTTCTGCTTTTTGCTTCTGATGTTTCCCAGTTTCAGAAAATGCCTTGCAGAGTACATAGATTCAGAATTCTGGGTCAAGATGAAACTCAATGGCCTGTTAAATAAAAAGTAAACAAGAGTGTCAGATCACTTTGGATTGTTCAAATTACAGCAAAATTCTGACACTGGGTATAAAATACTCAAGTCCCCAATGTTTCTTCTTGAAGCTAAACAAGGTCAGTCACCAGCAGAGTGGACTTTGTTTTACATATTCCCTTCTCTCTTTTTCTGTACTTTTCTCTCCTTAGGGGTTCTCCTGCCTCTAAACATTCAAGACCCTTAAATTGAACAAAGGATAATCCAGGTTCCTTTCCCAGGCTGCTTGCTCCCCCTTCTCCAACCTTCCTCAACTAGCTATGTCATCAATTAGCTTTTGCTTTGCATCGGAACGCCACAAAGTTTAGTGCCTTTAAACAACAATCATTTACAATATCTCACAATTTTGTGGGTGGTCTGGCCCCTGCTTCCAGACTAGGCCAGCTCACATGCGGGTGCTGGATCTAAAGTGGCCACCTCCTCCTGTCTGGAGCTATAGCTAGGAAGCTGGGATGCGTACATTCTTTCCTTATGTGGTCTCTCACCTTCGAGGAGGCTGGTTCACAGTGGGCTGGTTCACAGCGGGTTCCCCGAAGTAGGAGAAGGCAGACCCTAAGTGCAAGCTCTTTTCAGGCTTCTGCTCCACATTTTCTAATGTCCTTTTGACCAAAGCAAGTTACCCGGCCACATCCAGGATTAAAGGAAAAAGAAATTAACTTAAACTCTTGATGGGAAACCTGGCAAAAATCCTATTGTAAAGGAATGTAAGTAATTTGTGATAATATTGTAATCTATTACACTATTTTTTAAAGAAATTTCATAAATTTAGTTCATGTAAAGGTGATATGAATTTTTTTCTCTTTCAAATTTTTATTTTTATTGGTACACACCATAATGACGACATTCGTCATGGAACTTTATATACATACATAACACATTTTAATTCTTTCTACTTCTCCTTGCCTGCCCCTCTATCTCTGTCTTTCCTCCATCCCTTGGTCCCTTCCCATTGGCAAAAGATCTGTTTCCTATTATCTATCTTTTATTTTTCTCTTTAATTATTTACACTTTGGGTTTCTCATGTCAGACAAAACATGATATTTGAGTGATATTTAAGTTTGTGTGCCTGATTTTTTTCACTTAACATTATAGCCTCGGAATACATCCTCATTAAGCTGATAAAGACTTGTAACCAGGCAATCTGCTTTTTAATATGGCAAAATACCTCACCTGCAGGGAATCACATGCCAGGGTCAGACTCACAGGACTTAGAGCACAGGAGGAACTGTGCCACAAAGGTGTTCTGAAGCCCTAGCTGCTAACCTACATGCAGCCATCATTCTGAATACAGTTCCACATCCCTGCTCCCCACTCCCAGCCTTAGAAAGATACATTGCAGTGTGCTTGAGAGGCATGATTTGACTCGCAGAAAAGAATGTATCAGTCTCTTTTCTTTACCAAATACCATAACCATTTAATACACTGGTTGCATTGATGAATTTGTGTGTGTGTGTGTGTGTGTGTGTGTGTGTGTGTGTGTGTGTGTGTGTGTCTAGGAGTGTCGTGAGAGAGAGGAATGGAGAATGAACGTGCATGGACACCAGCTCCACTCCAGATGCTGCCCTAAAGGGTGAGGAGGCATCATGGCAGAGTGAAATTGACTTGGGCTTCAAAATCACATCAATATACTTCCTGTGTAATCTAAGACAAATTCCGTAACATCCTCATCTGTGGGGCATGATGCTTTTGCTACGGGATTATTATAAAAATTAAACCCAGTGATATATATAAAATATCTAGAAGAACACAAGATTCATTTGAGACGTTCGGTAATTGGCAGAGAGCAAGAGCCCAGCCGAGGCTCCCATACAAAGTCCATCCCCCTCCCTAGTGCTACTTCCCTCCAGGGCACCAGCCAGCCCTAGCATGAGGCTGAGCATGGCCGCCAGTGGGGGAGTTAAGTGGCATCTTTAGATTCTATCAGCAAGAGAGGGTTCCGGCTGCACTGGCAGGAGGGAGTTAAAGCAATAAGAAAGGAAGACCGCAGAAGCCTTAGACATCTAAAAGTAAACTTCTGACCACTCATTGTCTGCCATCACAGTGCTACATAAACTCAGAGTCTGAGTAACTATTTATATCTGGATTTGGCCAGCAGACTTTGTGAATTTAGCATTCAGAAATCATGAGTAAATTATAGTGAAACGTTGTAAGCAGTACATATGCCTTTCGCTCTTGGCCTCTTCACCTCCCATCCTGCTGAAATGTCTGTTTACAAATATATGAGAAGAGAAGTAAGTCCATAATAAATCCCAGGATTGGGGAATCAAAGATTTTTATATACTTCTCCAACATAAGTAGAGTATGGGAGTAGAGATGGCCTAGGTTCAAGTGTAAGCTGGGCCAATCTTGAGCTGTAGAACTATGAACAGCTCCATTTCCTCCTTTTAAAATGTGGGTAATTACAGCATTTTTCTCAGAGTTCTTGGGTGGACTGACCGAGTTAGTACATAATAAGCACTTAGGACAGTTCCTGGAATACTGCTCAGTAAAAGTTAGATCTCACTGTTCTAAATCAAAGCCAAAGAAACCTACAACCAAGAAATTGCAATCATCCCTCAGTATCCACGGGGGACCGTTTCTATGACTCCCTTCAGACATCAAAATCTGCAGATGTTCAAGTCCCTTAAATGATCCAGTACTTACTTATAACCTTCAGGCATCCTCCAATACACTTGCAATCATTCTACATTATTTATAATTCCTAATACAATGTAAATGCTAGGCAGATAGTTGTTTTGTTTGGGGAAATAATGACAAGAAAAGAAGTCTGTGTATTTTCAGTACACATATAATTTTTTCCTAATATTTCCAATCTGCAGTTGATGGAACACATAGATGTATAACTCACAGATTCCAGACAGCCAGTCAGATAAAAATGAAAACTAGAATTTCAAAGCTTAGTATTAGCAAGAATTCCACAAGAAAGTAGACAGAAAGCAGCAATATTGGTTTTACTTTCCTACAGAAAAGCTATACAAATCTACTTTCACTGGATTCTCCACTGCATGTCCACACGCAGCGGCCATGTGTACTCTCAGTTAAACTAAAACCGAACAGATATTCTCTGAAGTTGGACAACTTCCCTGTAGTGGCGAAGGCCCATGTTGTGAGTGCTGGACCATGAGAGGTAGCACTCGATTTTTGTTCACTAAGTGAATGATATAGCTTAAGGAGACCACCAAATAAATGTTACCTTAAAAAAGGAACTCATACCTGGGCACCTTTCTGAAGCTTCACTATGTGAAAGATAAGATTCAAAAAAAAAAAAAATCTCTGAGAGATGAAATAAAGTTGTCTATAAAGAAAAGAGAACCAGACTGATATAACTCTCCTCCCCAAGAAAATTGTTTGATAGAACATAATGGAAAATGCTTCAAAACTTCTGATGAGAAATTCTTTTGAAACAAGAATTATACCTGCATACAAGTGCTTAGAGATTTTTACTTACCATGTGCACTTTCTGAAGAAATGAAAGAATTATCTGGGGATAAACTAAGGCAAAAATAAGTAATCTAAGACAAAGAAGACGATGGCAGCCAAGAAAAAAGTGAACTTGACCTAGAAATTTATGAAAAATAATTATTGGGTGAGAGCTGTTCAGCCAGCTTGGAAAATCAACAGTCCAAATAGTAATGGGAAATCCCAGGATTCTGAAGAGTGGGTCTTCAAGTGAAATATTCCTGTAGAAAACATCCTTATTAAAAACTGGGTGATCTATGACAAGGTGAAAACATATTTTAATTAAATAGACAATAAAAATACAGTTGATTATAAACTTCAAATATGAAAAAGAAGTATAAAGAATTCATGGTCTAACTATAAAAGAAATTATGATATTGGTTGATATTTATTAAATTGGAGAAAAAAAATCAATTTGACCTAGACATTGGAAATATTTCTCAGGTAGTACAAATTTATTTACATTGGTTACATCTCCTCTTTTATAGTTCTAATCATGTCACTTTGTGTCTTAAGTAATAATATTCAGATAATTACAATCATATGAAATAGTTTTACTTAAATTTTTTAATCAACCTATTAGCAAAGTATAGAATAATTAATCATTAAGCACAAAGCCAACGTGACAGAACATGACTGTGAGTACAGAGTACAGAGGAGGGAAGCATACAGAGCATTAATTTGCTTCTTTTATGAGATTGTGAATCCAAATTCTTGAAGTTGATAGATAAAGAAAGAAATATTATTTACTGTTATAAAGGTAAATTCTCAGTGTTTCAGCTGTGTTTTTTGAAAAAAGTTGGTTAAAGATATATGCCCCGTGTATGTTACAGCAGTGTTGCTTGAAAGGTCAAATGGTATTAAAGGTCTGGAAGAAATAAAAGCAGTATTAGAATATAAAGTGGGTTTGTTTATCATCAGAGTGTATCACCTGCATAGAAGTTCGACCGTGTGCTTATGCATCGTACCTGCAAATCCTCAAAGCATTATGATATATCCAGCTGATTCCGTTAGTGTCTGCTCTGCATAGAAACAGAATGGTAGACACGCAGGCTTTTCAACTTCAAAGAGCTTTCGCTAACCCTGACTCTCACTTCACAGGCGACAAAACTGAGGTTACCTTATGTTAAGAGACTTGATAAAGTCAAACAGCTTTTAATGACAGAGATGGGTCTGGGAACTAAGTATTCCGAATCCCAGGGCAACGGCTTTCTGCTACATGGATAAACGTTATCTGCCTAACTTCGGAAGAAAGTTAGAACCCTGCGTATGAGGAGAGAAAGTGTCGTGGGATTCATAAATCACTTCCCAACTTGTAGAAGTTTATTCCATAACTTGCTGTCACTTTATTACCTAAAAGTCATGAGATTATTTCATGTTAGTATAGTCTTCTCAACTAGATTTTAAAATTAAATGGATATAGGAGGGTTCCTGATTTTTCATATCCTTGGCAACATCAACAATTTTCTATTTTTTAAATTATAGTTGCCCTAGTAGTGTGAAGTGGTACTCCCTCGTGGTTTGACTTATTCCCAAATGACTAACGATAAACATCTTTTCATATGTTTGTTAGCCATTTTGTGCATCTTGTTTGGAGGGCTACCTATCCAAGTCCTTGGGCCACTGTAAGAATTGGATTGCCTGTTTTTTGTTGTTGAGTTGTTGTAATACTATTTGAGCCATGTAGTTTAGCTATGTTTTGTTGAAAATGGAATGCTCATGGTAGTCATGGGGTAATGGGAAACAACTACTTAATAAGTATGAGGATTCCTTTTGGAGTGATGAAAATGTTGTGGAACTAATTAGATCTAATGGTCATACAACATTACAAATGTACTCAATGCTACCAAAATGGTCACTTTAACATAGTTAATTTTACATTTCATATGAATAAAGTGAATAAATAAATTGTTAAAACAATTAAAATTAAATGGATGGGCTGATGTCTCTTGGTTTCTTTGTTTTTCAGGGAAATAGGGCAGCATCAGTGGGCTTTTCATCACTACAGTGGAATATCTAATGCACGTTCATAAAGAAAAGGAGGTTCGTTTGCAGGTTTGGAGGGTGAAATCCCAACAGCATAGTGTAGACTACAAAGGCCTTGCTGTAGATGGCAGGAGGGAAGGTGTGAGAAGGCTTGTATGGAAAGGTGGGAAGGAGGGGGCAGCTTTCTCCTAAAACAATCTATTCTTAAGAACAAGAAATACTTGCATCATTTTCTAAGGGAGGACCTCTAGTTACCCCAGGATCTCCTACTCGGCTGTACCTCTTACAATTCCACCACTTCTCAGTGCTTACCACCCTGGAGACCAAGCCTCCAGTAAGTTGAATCCTTGGAACAACCAAACAATTTCCGAACAATAGTAAGGGCTTTAGTAAGTGCTCAATAAAAGCAAGTTTACTGATTACTTCTGCTATAGTTAACTGATTGTGTCAACTTGAGTAAGAAATGGCCAACGAAATTAGATCAGTAGAGTTCTGGGTGTAGCTAAACGCACTACTGAAGACAGAAGACACACCCTGGGTGTGAGTGACACCAACCAATAAATAGGCTTATAGCCTGAATGAAATAAAAGGGAATAGAAGAAGGAAGGCTCTCTTCTGTTTCTCTAGAGGAGCTCCAGTCTTACCTTCACCTTGGACATCATCTCCTGGCTCCTACTGCAGACTCTCCAGCCTTCTAGTGTGAACTCTTCAGCCTCTAGCACAGACCCCTCGGCCTCCTGGCACAGACTTGCACGGGACACCACAGGGAGCTCCAGGCCTTTGACTAGATCCTTTGGGTCTCCAGCACACACACCACCCTTTTGCACTCTTCCTTCCACACTTGATTCTGCATAATTATTCCATAGAGTGCATCTGTTAAGGTTTGGATTTCTCTGTTCTTTCCTTGTGGCCACTGTAAGCCTACCTTGAAAATCTGTATATACAATATTCATAAATTTTGCATTAAATCTGTTTCTCTAGTCAGAGCTGACTGATACAGTTTCCTTGTGTTTTTCTTCAAAGATTGTACTTGAAATAACTCCAGATTTACAGAAAAGTTGCACAAATGATATAAAAACACCTGATTGCTCTTTACCCAGATTTACTAAGTTTTAATACTTGCTTTCTCTCTCTTCTTTGTTTCTACCTCTCTGACTACCTACCTCATATATATGATTTATATATATATATACACATATATAATAAATTTAAAACATGCATGTTTTCTGAATCACATAAATTGGACAGATTGTACTGCTTTATCCCTTAATATTTCATGTTATCTTTCCTACAACCAGATATTTTTTATTTTACAGAATCACAGTATATTGACTAAATTCAGGACATTTTACATCAATCTAACACTCTAAAGTAGACTTTAATTTTCTCAATTGTTTAAAGAAAAGTACCCTTTACAGAACTTCTCTCCAGTATGGGAGACTGTCTGGGTTGCATAGTGTATGTACTTGTCATGTCTCTTTAGTCTCATTTAATTTGGAGCAGTCGCTGAGCCTGCCTTTGTCTTTCATGCCACTGACATTTCTGGTGAGTACCAGCCAGCTATTCCACAGAATGTATCTGTGTTCAGGTTCAGCTTCTCTGCTCTTTTCTCACAATTAGAAAGAGATGATTCACTCTGAGTCGGGCTGCTGCACAGCTGATGTTTTTTTGCTGTGGTATCGCACGGGGCGGCACTTGCTCTTCCTTTGCCTCTTATTAGTGACACTAATGTAATCTATTGGTTAAGTAATATGTTGGCCCATTTCTACATTATTTGTCCTTTCATGATTATTAAGTAATTTGTAGAGAGATAATTGAAGACTGTGCAAAATTCTTGTTTCCCATCAAATTTCCCTTTGCTTGGTTGAGTATCTCTTCACATTTCTAGCTGTGATCAATTTTACATACTGTGATGGTTGAAAAATGGTAATTTTCTAACTACATTTTTTTCTATTAGCTTTCTCTTTCTACCAGCCAGCATTTTTACAGCAAGAAACAGCTTTTCATTTTCCTTATTTATTACCAGTTTGGATCTAAGAATTCTTGTCTTATTCAGTTATAATCCATTCATCAAGGTCTCTCTGTCTGTCTGTCTGTCTCTCTCTCACTGCTCCAGATTTGGCCAGTAGAACTCACTGGGGCTGGCTTCTTTGTCCTTTTGATGTATCCTCATTGTTTGTGTACTTCCTTACTCCCCAAACAAAAATAATGAATTATTTATTTTTTAAATCCCGGTTTCATCCTGTGTCTTCTCTCCAATAGTCCTGGAGTCTGCTTTTCTCCAAAAAGCCACAGTTCTTCATTGAGGCTCACTGATTTTTAAAATTCACATCATGGATATTAAGTATGTACCTTCTGGAACATGACTTCTGCTTTCAGTGGGAGACATACTCTGGCACTAGAAAGGAGTTAGGTCATACTCAGCATGGAAATATTCTGTGCTTATTTTAAAAAATATTTTTCCAAGATTATGAAATATATGAGAAATGTGCACATAGCAACAAAACTGTGACAGAAATATTTTAATTATCACATAAAATTAATCTATAAAATAAATCAACTCAATTAAAAACCTAATGTTTGAAGTGATTTGATAATCATTTAGAGCCTCTTCACATTGCAAATGAAGATATAAATCATATCTTAGAATTCTTTAAAATTTTCCAAATGGCTTAGCTAGAAAATAGTATATAAACATAAATGCAAAATATTACTTAAAATATACAATACAACATACATGATTATGAAAACAATATAAAATTTTAAACTCTTAGGGTATAGTACATTTTAGGTGCTAACATTTTTTTTAAACGAATTAAAGAGATTTAAGAAAAAGGTGGCCAATCATGAGAACTCAAATAAAAATGTGTGGTTTTGTTATTAACGTGGTGCACGTCTGCTCTCCCTACCTCAGCAGTGTGTGGCTAATTTCTCATTTAAATAATGTTTCATTTAAAATTTGAATTTTTTTTAGAGTCAGCCGAGAAAATGAAAAATACAGATGAAAAGAACATCATATTGCAAAGGCAGGAATTCACGTTGTTTCTGCCCCACAACGGCGGGCCAGCCGGAACCGTAGTGCCCCATGGTAGCCTTTCATTGTGAAAGCCACTGTGGCAATATCTCTTCTGCAGCCGCGAGGAAATTAAACATCTAAGAATGGACAACCCTCCAGTGACTTTGCAAGTGTTAAAACCGGCACCAGAGTGTGTTGTAACTCCCCATATGTTGTAATTAAAGGTAGGAATTCACACTTGTGTGCCCATAAAATCTCGGCTTGGGGAGAGAGGAGGCGACATCTGCAATCATAGCCAAAGTGAGATCAGGCGGCGATGTAGGAAGACACGCCCTGTTTCCCACGCTTACATACATGTTCTCATGCAACCCTTCAGTTTATGGCAGGCTTCTCAGTTGCCACACTTGTAATAGTGAGAAAGAAACTGAGATAAAAAGAGATCGTGGAGCAAGACAGGAGTCCAGGAGCATGACTGGACTAGAGTTTCCAGGGCCTGCTGTCTTCTTTCAAGTAATGAAATAAGTGAACATAAAAGAGGAGCCAGGTTAGAAAAGAGAACGGAGGCTGG
Source organism: Hystrix cristata (assembly GCA_004026905.1). Taxonomy (NCBI): domain Eukaryota; kingdom Metazoa; phylum Chordata; class Mammalia; order Rodentia; family Hystricidae; genus Hystrix; species Hystrix cristata. The sequence goes on along the minus strand of PVJO010021143.1, from coordinate 19,002 downwards.
GCAAGAAGCAGCAATAAGACACCAGCCAGGAAGAATCAAGGTTAGTTGCGCCAGACCTGTTGAGTCTTGCTCTCTTAGAGGGAGCCGTCCTCCTCTTGGTGAAACGCCAGCATTTCAGGGAAAAAAAAAAAAAAATCCTTCTAGTGCTCAAGGAAATTGCAGTATATTGCAATGAAAATGTAACTGATGAAAATACTCCTTCAACAAATGGTCTCAGTTGGAAGAGCCACATATTAGCTGGACTTAATGGGAGCCACACTTTTCATTGGTCCTTCAACAGGAGAGAGGACTCAATTCAGCAGGAAGCTGCAGCTTGTGAGAAGAATTACCTGATTTACCTGCTCAAAAAAGTGGTAATGCCGGGAACATAGTGGATAAACACTAATTATATTTTGAAAGAGAGTGAGGAAGAATCTGCCCAGAGGAACCAGAAGTTACAAAGTCGGCTCCCTCCATACCTGGTAGTGTGGAGGAAGAAAACTGCACATTGGCCCACTGCCTGTTGCATTCCTAGGAGGCAACTCAGGATGCCTGAGGGGAAGCCAGGAGTGACTCAAGGTGACACCGAGCCCTGAACTGGAACCCTGCAATGTGTCTATCTTCCCACAATCTGGAGGGCAGAGTTCTGAGAGACACGCCGGCCTTCCTGTGGGGTGGGAGGAAATGAAGAGAGAGATCAAATTGACCTTCAAGTCATGACCTTGGTGACTAAGCTTGAGACTCTTCCACTTATTGTTTGACTTGAACTCCCTAAGAAAGAGAACAAGGTGGCATTGTCCTCTCGCTGGGACCATGTACCGCGTCTCAGTATCCTTCGCCCTGTCTTTGCTTCTGTTACGTTTGCAGTGGATCCTTGTCAAAGCTGGCTAACGCCACTGTTTCTTAGATGTTATATTTATAAAATAAAAGCTAACATCTCGTATACCAATCTACTCAGTTCACATTATCTCCCATACACTCACTTCCATCTTCCCGTGTACGAGAAAGAAACAAGCTAAGGGATAGAAAAGATAATAAAGATTTATTAAATAACTTACTTTACAGGACGAAGGTGGTTTCAGTTCATTTCCTATATTTTTTATAGCCATAATGTCATTATCATTGATGTTCAAAATGTATGTCTGCACCACTGCAAATTCTACATCCTGGAGGACTAAATTATATTCATTATAGATGTACTGCTATTCATTTTATTGCACTCAAATTTTTGACAATCCATGTGTAACATATTCGGCAGAAGTGATAATAAAGCAGAAAAAACCATTCTTCAAACCAGCTTCCTGAATCAATTACTGACAGGAACAGGGGAGAACAATAATGGTCCCGTGTTCCTTCAGGGAGGTTGTTTTCCCACACAGGATGGATTCAAAGCAGCTCTTCTTAATGTTTTTGTGCGGATGAGATGAAAAGCAAGGCCCAAATTTTTATTCTGCTTTTGAATTTTTGCCTGTAGAAAGAAGCTAAAGATAAATCATTAAAAATACTGTTGAAAAGATCAATACTCACTATGATCACAAATGTCAGTTTTTCTCACATTATTTACATTTCTGCACATCTTTGTGAGATACAGGCATATTAAGGAATGAATCTGGGTATTTGAAAATAGATGAACTAAGAATTCACAAAATACTCTTCTAAAGGGAAGGGAAGAAAAGCGTAAAGTTACTGATTGCCTAGTTTAGATAATAAATGAAAATTTGATTTAATTATAATGATAATGATTGATATTGACATCAGAAAGTAATGAAAATTTAATATTAATCCTAGAGTATAGCATCTAGCAGACTTGCTGTTTCTGTTTGTTTTTACAGAATTTTTTTCTACTTTTTTATTAGTACATGTTTGCAGTACATAATGATTATATTCACTGTAGAGAATTTGTATATATACATAACAATTTCAATTCTTTCTTTTCCTCTTCCCTCATCCCACTTTTTATTTTTTCAGCATTAGATTTATTGATTTATCTTATAGGGCCTTATCAAGGTGATTATCTGCAGTACCCTGCAAAAAAGTTAATTATCATACATACAGTTAAAAACTAGACTAATAGGTCAAAGAACATATAAAACATGTAAGACAATAGTACTAAGTGAAGGTACACTTTTAGACACGTTGTTTGCTCTAGATTATGATACTTTATTTCTTTTTCTCTTTTTTCAGATTATCTGTCTTTTACAGACCTGTTATTTCTTTACATAGGCTGGGCTACCTATCACATTAAAACTTTTAGACAATGTCCATTCCATGTATAAGATGATCCTGGCCTGTGCACATGGGAAAAATGCAGTACAGGTATTAAAAAAATTATGTTTTAGAAAGTTATGCAATGTGCTCAAGATATAAATAAGTTAAAAATCATATAGCATGACCTTAAGTTTTTTTTTTTTAAAAAAGAATGTCCATGACGATTTGTAATCGCAAAATTTGTGCAATAATGGCTAATTCAGCATTTAACTCTTTCCTGATGTGAATCTACACAAAATATCAGAAAGCATGCAAACTTCTCTGGAAATCAGCATGTAAAGAAGTACAAGTTTTTAGCTAATTCAAGCAAGCAGATATTATTGCCACAGTGGAAAGAAATTTAGAATTTTAGCAGCAAATACTTCAGCTGCTTAAAACTTAAAGATAATTTTTCCTCCCCACGATTTACTATTGTTGGGAAAACTATATTGTGATCATTAAAACTTGACATTAGAATTTGGAACATGGTAACAAATGCCAGCTGAGGAGGTCTGTATTCACAATATGTATTTGCATTGCCCTAGGAAGTCTTTATACATTTTTCAAAGCAGAGTTCTCATTCAACCTATTATTGGTCACAGAGTTCCTTACAGCAAAGTTTTCACACATCACTGGGACAGCTAGCAACTCAGTCCCATTTGGAATAAAATGCCAGAAGTCAATAACCAGACTGACTGACGGATCATGCCTGTCTATCTTCACGTTAGCAAGCAGGCACAATGAGGTTTGAAACCACTTGAGCAAGCAGCTACTTTGTGCTAAAAACTTGGAACCAAATAAGTGGAGACTTAGTCACCTTTGCCTCTGCTTCCTTTCTAGGAAGGAGGAAATATAGACTGTGATATAAACTTAGAAATGATTAAAAACTAAATTTAGTCCTCAAAATGAATAGGTTCAAAGTATTCTTCAACTTAATAATTCATAAAATAGTAGTTCAGTGAGTGCTATTAACATGACTTTGAATAAATATAAGTATTATTAAAATGTTACAATCTATAAATAAATATTTAAATTTTTTAAAATTGAGACTTCTAAAAATTCTTTGTGAGTTTTTAGGAAATCCGTATGCCTTAAACTGCTCAAAATTCCATTCTGAACTTTTCGTAAAATTTCATTTTGCCTAATACTAAAACTTGATTCCCAAAATACAAATTTAATGAAGACAGTTGTCAAATATTTGTCCTAAAAACAACCAGTTAGAAATATGACATTAAATGTTAGCATCTATTTGTGTTTAAAAAGATGTATATTATCTCTAAAAGGTATCTTTTCAAAATAAGCACCTCAAAGAAACTTAAGTTTGAATCCAAAGTAGCGTAGAGAAAATTTCAATGTAATATAAACTAAGTACATATTTGCTATAGTTTGGATGAATGTTCTCCAACAGCTCATGAGTTGAAGTCTTGGCCCTGCTGGTGGCACTCCTGGGAGGGGGTGGAAGCTTCAGGAGGTAGAGTGTAGAAAGAGGTCTCTGGTCACTGGAAGTGTGAGACCTGGTGCCACTGTCTCCCTCTCTTTTGCTCCCTAGCCATGAGGTAACAAGTTTTGCTCCATCCTACACCCCTTTGATGTGCTGCCTCCTGAAGGGCACAAAAGCAATGGGGCCAATAGATCACAAACTGAACCCTCCAAAACTGTGAGCCAAAATAATAGTTTTCTCTTTGTAAGTTATCGCATGTGTTTGTTACAGTAATGGAAAGCTGTATAACACACAGAAGTCCATAATTACTATGTGCATGTATTTTTTAAAATCTTTTTCAAGGGAGAATTAAACACATTTCTCAGTCAGGCATTAAGCATGATAATTTACAAGCTAAATATAAGTTAATACTCACAATAACTGTATAACATATTCCACATGAAGAAATTGAATCCTTGTGAGCTTAGGGAACTTGACCAGATCACTGGACTGATAAAGGCACAGTTAGGATGAATAATATATTCTGATTTTCAAGGCAAACTAAATCTATAAATTTTTATAACTACTAAGACAGGAGTAGATACGATCTGAATTAGCAGTACTATAGAAATACACTGATAAATACTTGGGTTAAAGATCCTTGTTTAAAATTCTTTTTTCTCAATCACTTATTTTACCCAAACAAAGAAATGTAATATAAAGCCATATATGGAGCCACATGCCTACAATCTCAGTACTTGCAAGGTTGAGGCAGGAGGATGAGCATGAGTTTGAGGTCAGCCTGGGCTACACCGTTATTTCAAGACCAACTTTAACTACATAGTGAGGCCTTGTCTCAAAAACAAACAAAAAAGAAATAAAAAAAAATGAGTGATCATTATGGACTTCCTCTGCCTATTGGTAGATAATGTCTTAGGAGGCTGGCAACACACAAAAAATTGCATCAAAAAAGATGTAAGAGTCAAAGCTCCCAGCTAACTGAGAAATAAAAAGTTAGTCCATGAGAAATTGAGATTGCTCTGTGGAAAAATTGCATAGAGTGCTGTTAAGACCTTTGTTTTCAGTAATATTTCTTCCTGGTACTCACAGCAACATAGAAAGCTGAGTTCTGTAAGACATCAAAACTGGAAAGAGAACCTTGAGTTTAACTGATACAAGTTTGCAGTAACTAAAAAAAAATTATGTGATTAGAATTCTAAAATGCAAATAAATTCTGAATACTTAAGCCATCCATGCCATTTTAAATTCAGTTATCTCTATTTACTGGTAGTCAGTTTCCTTTAGCTACTGCATGACTTTAACAAAATCTAGTCCCTGTTTGGAGTATAAATTTCTCATTTGAAAGTAACAACTAAGTAGGTAAAAGTTCTGAAAACAGTCAATCACTCAGTTTCATTCTGATTTTCTACATAGGTAGTATGAAAAACAAATTTTTTTTTTGTTTCAAAACTTTGTTCACAATATTCCATTGCGTGATAAAGAAAATAGGTGAGGCATCTTTTGAGATATGCAATATATATGTATATAATTACAAGTAAAAATTTAAAAACTAACTTTGTTGTTATGATATCCTAACTAGAGCTAAAGCTGGAGAAGGTGTCTGATAAGGAGGATCTGGTATTTACAAAGCCATCATCATCCCCCCTTCATCCTTAACAGTTCTACCAATAAGGCTGGATAGCTCAGCCTTATCCCCTTTCTCACATATACCTTCCAGCAATATGTTGTCATTAGTCTTTCTCTTTTGACATGGCACTTACTATTCCTTGATAAAGATTTCTACTGGGGGAACTCAGCATTAATCATCTGATGTTTCTCAAAAGTGATGCTTTTGTTTTTAAATTAGAACTATTTATTGGGAAGTCATAGAGTGTGCCTGATCTGGGCTCTGAGTGCCAGTGATCCCTCCTCAATCACAACAGCAAATTCAGATAAAACCACACCCCCGCTCACATTTTCGTTGCACCTTGGTAGACAGTGCTTCTTTAATTGTCAGTTACCAACCTGTTTTTAAATTTTTTTTTTTTTTTTTTTTTTTTTTTTTATTCTGGGGATGGAACTCAGGGCCTTGCGCTTGCTAGCCAAGCACTCTAACCACGGAGCTAAATCCCCAGCCCCTGTCAGTCACCAACTTAAGCTAACTGCCGCCTTTGCTGCACAGCACATGTAAAGTCCAGAGTTCCAGCCCCGGGACCACAAAAACAAGACAACTCTTCAAACTGACCTGCAGAGTAACTTGCTATATCTAGATCATGCCATTAATGAGTATTTTCAAATAGATCTTTCTGAATATCTGGAGAGGATTTCTGATTCATAATTAGTTCATTGTGTTATTTGAAGTACTTTTCCAGGAATGACAGAAACATTGACCTCCTTGACAATGAGTGAAAAGCAGAGTAGTAAGCACAATGGTAATGTTTACTGCAATATCAAATATTTGTAATGTTTACTGTATAAACAATATTCTTTCATATGAGTGGTTCTCAAAGTGGAGGTCTTGGGCAGAACTGGGCAAGTTGATCATTCTGCTGTCACTTCAAGAAAAATAAACAGCAGTACACATCACCAGTAATAAAATTCAAGCTTTGCAATGAAAGTTGGAATTTTGGAAAACTTATGACCTCCACTCTAAGTTTTTCAGTTTTCTAACAGACTTTTCTGAAAAGATTATTAAGAACACTAACAAATATGACTTTCTTTGATAGTATTGATATTATGTAATGAAATGTGTCAATATTTGCAAGACCTATAAAATTAAGGAACCAGTATTTTCCAAATGACCAATATATGATGGTACACTTATGCAAGGGTAATGATTCATTTAAGGTACAAAATAGCCAATGGATTTTTAATATAACAGAGATGAGAGTTCCGTTACTATGGTTTCAGATCAATATTGTAAACAACATTTTAGGAATTACCACTTGATAATTTCCCCACTTGAGAATTACCCCACTTGGGGTAATATCAAAGAAGAATATCCATAATTATCTTTTTAAAATAAAGGCTATTTCCTACTAAATATCTGGGTAAAGTCAGATTTTCTTCAATGAAAACAACATTATCACAAAAGATTGCATACAGAAACAGAGAAAATTAAAACATCTTTTATTCATCAAGCTATTGAAGAGAATAGCAAAAATATAAAACAATGTCATTCTTGTGGCTACTTGTATTGTTTTATAAAATGTTATTTCTGAATTAAGACATATTATAGGTGTTAATATTAAATGATATGTTATTGTTTTAATTAATTAAATATTTAAAACATTTTTTCTAGCTAAGCGTGGTGACTCATGCCCATAATCCCAACACTCAGGAGGTTGAGGCAAGAGGATTGCTGTGAGTTTAAGGTCAGTCTGGAATACATAATGAGACCTTGTCTTAAAGAAAAAGATCTATTTTTTAGAATGGAAAATACTAAGATAAAATCTACAAAAATAGAAAATTTTTGTGATTCTCAATTTTTGTTTTGTTTTGTTTTTTTGGGTTTTTTTTTTTGTTTTTTGTTTTTTTTTTTTTGTGGTGCCGGGGATCGAACTCAGGGCCTTGTGCTTGCAAGGCAAGCACTCTAATCACTGAGCTAAATCCCCAGCCCGAGATTCTCAATTTTTAAGAGCAAAAAAAAATGTGTTCTGAGATCAAGAGGTTGAGAATTGCCATGTTAAATGGTTAACACTATGATTTTTACCCAATTCCATTCTTTTAAAATTTTTACTATTTTAGATCACTTACATTCTGGTTACATGGTTTAGTCTTAATTTTGAAAATCAGCTGTGCTATAATAAGCAAAGTTCCAAGATAACTTTGACCCTCATAGTCATTAGAATTTTCCAAAAGTCAAAAGACTGGGGACTGTCTTCAATATGCTAACATACATATAATTCTTCACACAGTAAAAACAATGGTAAGAAGAGAATTTGACGCCTTTTGTAAAATTCTGTGATTAGAATTTCAGTATTGACTTCTTAAAGGAAATAGTCTTTGAGGAATTTCTAAATTTCATGTTTTGTGGGAAAATGTAACCAAAACTCAGAACTCGCTTCCTTCAGAGTCCATCAATTGGTGTCCTAGGAAGAAAACTTCAACTATCTCGTCTCTTCCTGGCATCACTGCAGGTGGACACTTGGGCTCATTTGGAGGACAGAAGTTCCACTCACTGGGTCATAAGGCTTCAGGTCATAAGATCATAGAGCCCTGGACACGGGAACCACAATGTCTTCATTTGCTACCCGTGTGTTCATAGGCAAGACACTTCCATTCACTCACTTTCCTCCCTTGTGAAATGGAACCAACATTCAAGTAAAGCGTTCAGAATAATAACTAGCATGTGGAACCACTCAGTAAGTATTAGCTCTTATTTTAAGTTGAATTTCCCAGGGGGGTAAGAGTTGCCTCTAGTTTCAGCTACTGTACTCAGGTGATCAGTTTAATTTCAATAGATAAAAACAAAAAGAAAATACAAAGCAGCATACAATATTTTTCTCATGTAATCAAATGTCTCAGGATATTGTGAAGAAGATTTGATCTAATCTTGTCCTTATTACATTTTGGATTTTAATGTGTCAGCTCACTTTCAAAAACAAACACAAACATTTTTCTTACTCTCATACCTTTGTGCCATAGAAATGATATCCCAGCTCTCAGGACAGATCGTCATATTTCTTTCTCATCTTCCCTTCAGTAGGGGAATATTTTGGGTGTGAGTGCTCTGCTCTTCCACCTTGAGTAAATGATTAATAATTCTTCTTTACCCGTGGTGATGAATTGGGTAAATGCTCTGCCTTTGTAGTAAACCACCAACAGATTAAAAAGGGCACCTTCCTCTACTCCCAAAACTCAACAGCAACCTGACATATGGAGGCACAGTGTGTTCAGAATAACTGTGAAACAGAACATCACGGGAGCAATGGGCATCTTACATCTCCAACTTTAAAAACAAGCATTTAAGCCCTGACCTATAAATATCAGGGAAAGGAGCAGATTGTAGAAATATCAAAATGAAAATGTTTTAAAGTTTTTGGTTCTTAAAATCATTATTCACTCATTTTTATTACCATAAATATAAACAGGCCTCTGCATTAATTGAATTCATAAACACAGAACTTTGTTGGGGGATGGTACTGGGGACTGAGCCCAGGCCCTTCGCACTGAAGTACATCTACAGTCATTTTTCTTTTGAAACATAATTTCACCAAGTTGTTGAATTTCCCAGGCTGCCTCAGCCTCCCAGTGTGCTGAGATTAAAGGCATATTCCACCGCGTCTAGTAGGACTCTTTATTTAAATAAACACAATTTTAAAAATACCAATGGTATGTACTGCTACACCAACACTCTAAACATTCTAGTAAAACTACGTCAGGCTATTCAGACGAATGAATGACAGTAGAAAAGTTAAATGTCATTTCAAATTTGGGTTGCAGACACGTTTCCTGTCTGCCCAGCATCACTCCAGAGCGCTGCTCTCACCTAGTTCTGAATCCATGTCCTTTGAGCGTGGGGAGCTCAAATGTGAGGCCAAGAGAGGCGCGTGCGAGACATCTGGGAATTCTGCACCTCAGTAGCAGGAGCCCAAGTGTTGAGCTAGGGCTGTGCCAGTCAGAATGAGTCCCAGGCACAGGCCGTGCACAAAGCCAGTCGAAAGGAGTGCACTCTGACCAGCCCAAAGGGAGAGAAATAGAAGCCCGCACTATTGACTACCTGGTTCGGCCTTGGCACACATTCAGATAACCTCTGAACTTTTTAGTCACACACCAAATAGTTCTGTTTAGGGGCTTCCGGTTGGTTCCTACTGCTTACAAGGAAAAGTGCCCTTTTTAATGCAACCCACTACTCTGCAATATAAAGAAAAAAAGTCTTCGCATTCAGCGTGGGTGAGATTTTGATGAATCCTATTCCCTGAAAGCTACAGTTTATCTGGCGGATGCGGCAAATGGGTCATTCGATTACACCCTGGAGTAGACCAGAGAAGACCGTAAGGGCGTGGGGGCATTTTTTCAGGTGTCAATTAATTCACAACTTGGAAGTTCGCATTGTGGTTTCATGATGTACTTTAGGGTTCATTTTTGGTGCATGTTCTGTGGGCTTTGTTCATCGATAGTGACATTATACATTGTAATATACAGAATAGTTTTGCTTCCCTAAATAGCCTCCGTCCTCTCCCTATTCATCCCACCCAACCCCTGGACTCCTGGTGACTACTGACCCTTTTACTGTCTCCATTTTTCCTTTTCCAGGATGTTGTACATTTGGATTAATCAAGTGTTGTATTTGGGGGATTAGGGCTTATTAATCTTCAGATGGCCAAATTCTGCCAGTCCTGGTGCTCTTCTAGTAGGGGCTTGAGAATATAGAAGGGTCATTCACCTAGGAATTATAAATGTTACCAATTTATAAGATAGTGATAATTGTTGGTAAGTTTAAATTCCTATTCTGTGCTTCTTGCATAAATCTGAGTTTGGAACCCTTCTTTTACACTCACATTGAGTCATTATGTGGTAAAAATAACAAACAAGGGAAGTATTTAAAGTGAAATTCCGTTCTAATTGTGACTGTTTTTTCCCAATCCTGTATCTGTCTCCTAGGGTGGCCATAACAAAGGATCACCATGTGGCTTAAAGAACAGAAAGAAATCTATTTTCTGACAGTCCTGGAGCTGAGTTTTAGATCCAGGCCTCAGTAGGGTGTGTTTCTCTGTGGTCATCCTCCTTGGTTTGTAGACACACATCAGGCTTCTCTGTGTGTCAGAGTACAGTCTTCCCTCTCTACATCTCCGTCCTCATTTCTCCTTCTTCTAAGGACTTCACATTGGATTAGGGCCCATCTAAAGACCTCATTTTAATTTAATTACCGCTATAAAACTATCTCCAAATACAGTCACATTCTAAGGTACTGGGAGTTATGACTTTAATGTATGAATTTGGGAGTGGAGAGACAAGTTGGTCTATAAAAATGCCATATCATTTATTTCTAACTACTTTTAAGTGCAACTGGGTTAAATTATTCATACCTAAATATATGAACTCTGAAACTGATAGTTCAAAGAATTAAAAAATTAGGGGGAAATATAATTAGTGATATTTAAATCCATATAAAAATAAATCTTCCTTAAATGAAATATAACAGAATCCCAAGTCACAGCTTAACTATAATGATGAAAAAAAAAAATACTATCAGCCTAGTATGGCAGCATGTCTAGAGTCCCAGCTAGTTGGTAAGCTGAAGTAGAAGGATTGTGAATTCTAGGCCAGGCTGGACACTACAACAAGACACTTAATAAAAAATAATAATAATAATGATAAAGAAAGAAAAGAAAAAGATAAATGAATCCTCTATAGTTATTTCTTTATCTCACAGAGGAAAAAAAGTTTTTAAGTTGATTTGCAAACTGTCAGCAATGATATGGCTGAGTGCCATAAAAAAAGAAAAAAGAAAAACAAAATCTTATAAAAATGAAGTTACATTAAAAAGCAGTGACTTAAAAATAAAACTTGAAAATGCAATAAGTGGATGTGACAGTACTGAAAAGATTAATTTAATTTAAAAATTTAGTTTGCTTTGTAAATATTTTAAGTTAATATTATATATAGCAATATATAATAGTAAGATAATTATTACTTCCTAAACCATAAGTCACCTTTTTCATGTTGCTACTATCATCTGTCTGCCTACTTGCACGTGTGTTGATAGTTGAATCCTTATCAGTGCAGACCTAGGAAACAATAGAAATTAACAACAGAAGGTTAAGGATTACAGATTTTAGTTCTAGAGACTAACCAGCATTTTTCATTTAAATGCAAAATAACAAAACAATGGGAATATTTGGAGAAAAAATGAAATAAGATGAGTAATATAAACTTTAGATTTGTTGATCTAGTATTAAATAAATTTGTCTAGGAGCTAGGCTTAAATAGGTTATTGGGTAGAAAGTCATTTTAATACAAAAATCAGGATGTGGTATCCCTTGATCTTCTTATATATTATTTGTCCCCTAGCATTAAAAGATAATGATCATCTGCTCTTCATTGTCTTCCTTTTAGTGATTAATATAAACTGTAGAAAATAAACAAGATTTTTCTAAACCCCTTATTCTCTATAATTATAAAAAAGTTACAGACAAAACTCCATAATTTTAAGGCACAAATGACTTTGATATGAAGCAAGGCTTTAAAAATTGTTGAATGAAAATACTTTTGTGCTATAGGGATTATTGATGTATTGCTCAATCTGTTTTCAACTGAGGCCAAAGAGATGAATCCTGAAGTTCCAGGCTTGAGTTACTCACCATAAAATGCCTTGTTTAATGCTTCTTTAATGAAATCAAATCGTTAAAGTAATGAAAATAAAGAAAAAGGTCAAGTCACTGAGGATAAGCCACTTAACCTTATATTTTATTGGATATAACAGCTCAGAGTAAGAAACTAATCTTCATAAATTGAATTTATTTCATATTCCTAATGCTTATGAATAAATCATCTTTAGTAATTAAATAATGTGTTGCTTTTCTGAAAAACCTCCTATCAACTGTTAGGGTTGGATTGGATTTTCCAGATTTGATGCGTATTTGCTAGGGAATTCCCTGTGGAGTCAGAGACACATGCTGTACCCTGGGATATTTACTGAATCTATCTGAGTATTTGAGAAACAACAGGAGAAACAGAAGCTAATAAAGATTCCAGTAATAAAGAAGTTCAAGATAATTTTCTCAACTCCCTAAATTAGCCAGAAATTACATTTCATTTCTCACAAAAGATAATGTCACTACACGGTTTTAATTCCTTTCCACAAGATTCCCTTGTCTAGGGAAATCTAATTTAGATGTTGTATACCGCAAAATACTTGTGAGTATGTGGACACACACCCTCATAAGCACAATAAAAAGGTCCATTTCTTTGTTCTGTTGCTCCAAATAATTTTTTTCTAAATCTGTAACACAATTATACAATTCTCTCCAAACTCCAAAATATGTTCAAAAGGAAGGAATTAGAAACTAAGTACAACATTTCCCTTTATTTTAGTAGCTCGGTAACTCAGTTTCAGTCACCTTCATCCTTCCAGACTTTTGTTGATTTTTCACGCAAGAAAAAAATACAAATATATATATACATATGTAAATTTGAGGCTTTTCTTTTATTCAGTTTCCATCCTTTATTCATCTAAAGCCAAATGGGAATGCTTCAAGTCTACTGAGCGTAACTAAAATAAATCGAAAGGAAAAGGTAAGCATTTATTTTCTCCATAAAAAGTGTATTCCTCTTCCTATTGTTTTCTGTGGACTAGAACTCTAAATTAAAAGCAACTTTCATGGTGGCCGTGAGTCCTGCAAGAGCAGCAGTCTGTTCTCTTGCAGAAAGCCCAGCGAGACATAGTGCCTGACTGCAGACACACTCTCAAGCACAAACTCTAGGATGCTCACTCTAACTCTATTTTTCTTTTCTCTTTTCAAAAAAAGTCCACCCTGAGGCAAATGGATGAGAACTAGAATGGCCTCATAGGATGGCTCACCTTGCATATACTCTGCTTTGTAAAGAAAATCACCATTCCTCAAACTTGCAGAATATCATTACTATTGGTCAATAATACATATGATACACTGATTTATTGCAGAATCATATTTTGGATTTTTTTTAACGTACAATTTCCCTAGGTATATTTACTTTCTCACATAAAAACTAAGGAAATACATTTAGTTGTATTACAAATTCCAGAATTTGAGCCTGCAACGTCCATTTCACTGCCATGTTTTGGGTTGTGTCCACAATTAGTGCGGCACTCTTTTAAAATCGTCTGTCTTTGACACCAATTATTTAAAAATTCGAAATGCTTGGATGGAGTGAGTTCTTCAAATTAATATTTTATAAGCTACTTCCTATTACCCTTTTAAACCTAAACTGTATCTGATACTGTGCTCTAATTAAAACACTGCACATTAGTTTGATTCAACAGACGAATAAATGAAAAGTCCTTTTCAACGAAACAAAAATCTCAGTCACATTTACAAACATCTACCCAAAGTACTTAATAAAAAAATAAGACTTACATCTTTTGACTGCAGGTAAAAGAACACATTTGCTAATGATAGGTACCCAAAATGTCATTTTTAGAAAAAGTTTGTGTTTGCAGCACTTACAAACAGGACAGCTCTGTTGAACAGAAATAATTGCTGTAGTCTCACAATGATTCCACTAGTTACATAATAAAGAAGTTACTAAATAGTTGGGGATTGAGCTCAGTGGTAGAGTGCTTGCCTAGCAAGCACAAGATCCTGGGTTAGACCTCCAGCACCCTCCTAAAGAGAAGTTACAAAATAAGGCAGAAGGAGGAAAATGCGGAAGAAATCTCTATGCAGTGAAGTAACTTTTTAGAACCAGAATAAGGCTTCTTGTCTCAGTGAACACGTGAAGGGCATAATTGTCCTTCTATGAGGATAGTGACACCAATAGATACGTGGGGAAATTAAAAAAAAAAATAAAACTATACCACATTAACACGTCTGATGGTGAATAAACAAATGTAATTTGTTGAGCGGCAGACAACTTCTGAGGAGACATTCTAGGCACAACTCGAACCACAATTATTTGAGTTAGAGTTGTAAAAGTGTGGGAAATTTTCTTAGAAAAAAGTTAGAGAAATGTCGCTCTAAGCAAGTGACTTGTCTGCTTCAAAATTTGTGTTAGAGTTATGATCACATGAGTTATTTATAAAGTAGTTTATAAATGAAATAATCAATTTACTATTTTCAGGCTATTGGCAACGACTTGTGGCAGGATTTTAAACGGATATGAATGGAATTAGGAATCAATGAGAAAATGTAAGTAGCTTCACCAAACTTAATCTGTATTCCTTTTTACCCTACCACTTTCTTCTCATATCTAGTTTTATAAATGAATGATACAAAGCACTTTATCCATAGCAACTATTTGAAAAGGAAACCATAGAAACAAACCACTGTGAAACATTTAATCTTCACGTAAATGTTTCATTTGAGAAACTGAACTTTAACTGAATCAATTTACTTATAAATTGCTTGAATTATTTTCACATTGAACATGTATTACTGTAATAGTAAAAATGCAATAAAAGTGTGAGGAAATACCAGTAATTCTGTCTAGGGAAGCGATGCAGAGACTGCCAGCATGCTTTTTTTAATGAACTAGAAACTTGGATTAGCATTTTAAAAACAATTATTATGACAGCCATCCAACGAGAAAAAAAGGTTGTTTAATTACCTTTAATTTACAGAATGAACCAACAGAATGGGAAAATAAAAAGAAATAATCATAATAATTATTTGACATTAGCATGTAACATAACTTATTTATGTCTATAATAATAACAACATGAATCACAGTTACATTTCTTTTAGACAAATATTTAAATTCTTTGGCATTTCAGGAGAAGCAGTATGGGAGGCCCATGAGAGTAAGAACTTGATCTTTGAAGATAGCAGCATTAGGAAACAAGTTCAGTGTCTTTATGGGAACTACCTCATAAATCACTTACATTCTCTGGTATTGAAAAAGAAGGAATGTTATCTATATGTATGACGAAGGTTATATGAGATTATAAATATAAAGTACCTGGCACTATTACCATTGATCATTAGAATTGCAAGATAAAGGTGTCTATCAACCAGCCTAGAAAAACAACAAAAGAGCCTTGATGTTAGGCAGGGCAGCACAAGGAAGCATTCAGAATTTAAGTGATATACAGAAAATTTTTCTACCAATAAAAGCTGAGAATTTTATATGCCAAGAAGAAATACAGATTTTATTAAATGCATTTTTAAAAAAATTATACCTTCATTGTTAAGAGGGATTTAAGTCAATCTTAAGCATTGAATTAACTAGACTATAAATACTAGAACGATCCAGAAGTAGTGGTGCATGCCCATAATCCCAGCACTGGAGAGGATGAGACAGGAAGATCAACTCAAATTGGAGGCCACCCTGAGCTAAATAATGAGTTCAAGGATAGCCTGAACTACATAGCGAGAACTTGTCTCAAAAGAAAAAAAAAAAAAACAAAAAAAAAACTAAAATAATCACAGTCTTTACAGATTTACCTTGAAATGAAATGTAAAGTCTATAATAAACATTAATCAGGTTTATTTTTTGTAGAATTCTATCAAAAGAAAGTATTTTCCCATGGGAATATAATAAACAGTGTAATGTTGAGGCCATATAAATTTAAGCTACAATGGAACACAGTTATCTAAAATATAATTTCCTTGGTAGAAAGCCTAATTACCCTGTTTTAATCATCACAGTATATGCATATATTGAATTATTTCATTGCATCTCCTAAATATGTGCAATTATGTCAATTAAGAATATAAAATAAAATAAAAACTTTAAAAAATAATGAAAACATTAGAACTTTAATGAAAAATGCTTTAAATTTATTCTCTAAATTTTAGAGTTTGTATAAGGTATTAAGGAAAACCTCCATAGCTCTACTCACTTAAATTATTTTAGTCTAGTAATGATCAAATATTATCTTTGAGCCTGCAGATGTAGCTCAGTGGTAGAGCACTGCCCTGGAATGCCTGAGGCCCTACATTAATCCCAGGGACCACAAACAAAACAAAATACAAACAAACAAACAAAAAACTATATTTGCATATCTTTGTGTAAATTGCCACATAGACTAGGACAAGATAATTTAAATTACTTAAAATTATCTGTCAGGCTTTTGGGGCTACAATTTAATTATAAATTGAATGCAGAATATGCATTCCTTTTGCTAGCATGGTAAACTTCTTGGCTCTGTTCCCCAAATGTATTTTTATTAAGAGAGGGGAAAAAAAAAAAAAAAAAAGAACAATTCAACCAGCATTGACCCATGGCATATTTAGTTGCTATTCAGACTCTTAGAACACAACATTCTACAATTGAATTTAGGTTGCAAATCACTCACTGACATTTATAATATTGGTACCTGATTTTGAATGACACCAAATTTCTAAGCCTTGACATTCATTTCTAAAAGAGAATTGAAGAATTCAGGATAGTCAAAATGAATCATTAGCAATTAGACACATTTTCAAACTTCTTAATTTAATAGAGACACCAACTTTTCAACTTGCTGTCTTCTTTCACTTACTTGAAAACAAAAACAAAAACAAAAACTTCTTCTTAAGCCTAAATTCCATATCTTGAGAAACAATTCATTTTAAATTTTTCCCCCATAATCCCCTTTTTTGTGCGATGAAAGCCTTGTATGTCAGAGAAATTATTTAATCTCAAAAAGCTGTCTACATGTAAGCACAAAAATATAGTGAAGAACATACCTAGTTATAAACTCACCTAACAGCTGTATTGTACACACTCCAGGTATTCAAAGTGAGGTCTATGTAAAGTCCATTAACATCATGGAGGTTGTTGGAACTGCAAACCCTGGAAGCTATACAATTAGAACCTGCATTTCACTGAGGTGACCTACGTGCATATTAGTTTGAGTTGCACCAATAAAACTGATATCCTAACTAGAAACACCTGATTTTTATATCTTATTAAGGAAATTAAATTGATTCTTTGACAAAATTACTATATACACTTAAAAACTAGGAAATCTGGGCTAAAAGGCAATTCAAAACTATTACTTCTCCTAAACCTCCACCCACAGGAGAAGTCAAAGGAGGAAAAATAATCTAATAGAGATCTATTTCTACCTTAGTTTAAACTATTTTTTACCTCTCACTCAACTGCCACCTTTCTTTTCCTTTTTAGCGCCTGAGAAACCAAATGCAGGAAACTGAGCTAAATTGCATTGGAAAGCAGCTTTCTATCAAAATGGGATTATTGAAGGCATAAAAACTATTTTTAAAAAGAGATGATACAATTATATGGCTTCATTTCCCATGGGGCAGAAGCTTGCACTATTTCTAGCAACACTATACAGGTACGTGAAGTAAATGTTTTCATGCAATTCTAAGAGTGCTGTCTTTGGGGACAAAATAAATCAGTAGCTCTTAGGATAATGGGAATACATGGTCATCCAAATTACTCAAGAAAGCAGTATTGAGTTATTATTTTCTTTTAAAGAGTAGATGATTGCTTGAAGTTCTGGGGGATCAGAAATAGTTCTGAGCTCCACAGGAAGTGGGAAATAAAGCTCATCATGTCCTACCCAAGAGAATCTGAACAGCTGCTCTTTAATTTGGGAGACTGGATGATGACTGTGACAAGTGAAAGTGCCTAAGATTTAACTGCTTTGGAGTCTGAGTAATTTTTTTATATTTTCTTTGACAAAATAGGAGAAAGGAGAGATTAACTACAGGAAGACAAGAGACTGCAGAGAGATACTTTTTCTATCTTTTATGTAATAACATTGATTCAGTGGTAGGAAATTAGCATGTACATACTAATATATACATATGTTAATAATATATATTTCATACTCTTATTCCCGGATAGGCTATTAATCTCTAGGATTAACCAAATCAGCCCTTCAACAGCAGGGGTCATCCATTGCCAAGGCTCCATCTGGGTGTTCCTCCTCTTCCTCATTTCCAGTTCTTCCTCCATGCTAACCTTCAGGTAATCAATAGAGTTTTCTTACAAGACTTGATTTAAAATGAAAGCAAGTAAAAATACATTTTGAAATTATCAAAAATTATCCTAATAGAATTCAGAATATATTATTTTCACCCATGTCCAATTTTTCGCCATACTCATTTTGAATACAATTACATGATTTCTGCTGAAGGGTCTGAGTTTTTCATGTAATCGTTCAAGAATGAAAAGTAGATTAATTAAATTTATGGGAAATCTATCTTATCACCACTCAAAAAGAGATTAATAAATTTTCTCTAATTTACAGAATTAGAGAACTTAATCTTGGATTTATGGATAAAACGTATATACTTCTGAAACAGAAGTGATTTATCAGCAAAGAACTTACAGCATATTCTCTCCATTAATTGTCTCTTAGGATAGATTTTAATTCCTTATTCTCTAAAAAGTTTTTTTGTTGGTGTCACAATTAATCATCTAACAGAGAGATACTACAGAGAAGTGTTTTGTAATACAAGATTTTTGTCCTCAGAATCCCTTATTATCAGAAAGACTAATAAACTGTGCTAGATTTACCTTTTAAAAGCAGCATTGTGGTATGTGTTACTTTTATATACAGATCAATCTCCAGACACAGAACGAGTAGCTTAGTGGTTCACAACTGCATTGTAAATGTCAGGAATATGGTTGATTTTGCAGTAACACGTTAAATACAATATAAACAAGAGCTAGATAAAGTATCATCAAGTCACTAATTCCTCTTTCTTGTGGCTTTTAGAATCACTGTGTGATCGAGTAGGCATCCTCTTCTGGGGGGG